>JANHFR010003954.1:501297-511747 GCA_032468015.1 Mimophis mahfalensis
GCATGGAATGAGGGCTGTTGCTGAGCACGTTGTAAGGCACCCTGAATCTTCAGAGAAGGGCGGGATATAAATGGGGAAAAAGCAGAGGGGGGGAGGAAAGGAAAAAGGGAATTACAAACTGGAATATATTTTGTTGGAATACAAAGGCACTAAAATGAGGTGTGCATATATTTATGTTGGAAATGATAAGAGGACAGCGGACTAATCTAATAAAGACTATTTTCAATGAAATACCCAACATATTGTGTCAGTATTTATTTTGTTTGTAAAACTCTTTCTTTTTCCCTAACAGAGACTTCCTTTTGTGGATGTAGCCACTGGTTCCTTAGGGCAGGGTCTGGGAGCTGCCTGTGGAATGGCCTATACAGGGAAATACTTTGATAAAACAAGGTGAGAAATCTGGCAAAAGTCTACATAATGAAGCCTGTTGTTTCTTTCGAGAGTTGCTTGCCTCTTTTTTGTTTTTTGTTTGCTCTACTGCAAAGTCCACTGGATCAGAGAATGGCAAAAACACATATGGTGAAAGAAACTTATCCTACGCACATACCCGTTGGGACTTGTGTCTTGCTCTCTTCTAGTTACCGAGTTTACTGCCTACTGGGTGATGGTGAATCCTCTGAGGGATCAGTATGGGAAGCCCTACAATTTGGGTCCCATTATCAATTGGATAATCTAGTGGCCATTATTGATGTGAACCGGCTGGGACAAAGTGAAGCAGCACCACTGGGCCATGATACAGAAGTTTATCATAAGCGCTGTGAAGCTTTTGGGTAAGTATTGCTGCCTGTTTTTATCCCAATTCGGCTAGGAAGCCTGTTGCTTTTTGTCCCAACCTTTTCCTCTTCTGCTAGATGGAATACCCGTGTTGTGGATGGTCATGATGTGGAGGAACTATGCAAGGCTTTATGGCAAGCAAGTCAACAAAAGGGAAAGCCCACCATGATTGTGGCCAAGACTTTCAAAGGACGGGGAATCCCAGGTGAAAGTTTCTGAATCCTGGAGGTGGGAGAAGGTAATCAGAGTCCTTGAATGTCACTTATTAATGCTCTCTGTTTTAGATGTGGAGAACGCTGACAATTGGCATGGAAAGCCCATTCCAAAAGACAAAGTGGAATCTGTTATCTCTGCCATTCAGAGTCAAATCCAGACTAGTGATGTTTGTACTATCCAGCCACCTGCTCAAGATGTGACACCAAATGATACCGTGGATACCAAAATGCCTTCTTTACCTACCTATAATATAGGAGAAAAGGTACTGCATGGGCTAACCAGATTTTTCTTTCAGTATTTGCAAATACTTTTAAGTATTCTTCTTCTATCCTTTTTGTGCCATGCATCTTTTTTCAAAAGGTCTATGTGACATGGATCTGATGCAGAGTAGTCACAAATTCCAGAATTTTTTTTCTCCTTATACCCATAAGAAAGGACTAAAGGAGTAAAGACCATTAGAATGTTCTGTTCACCTTAATTATTGCTGATACGAGGGGTGTAAATTAAGTAATGAGACCGGCAACATAGTGTTTGATCTGGCAACACTTGGGAGGCGGGACTTGGAGGGGCGGCAGGTGAACATGTGATACGCCTTAAGTACAAGTTAGAACTCGCTAGAGTCATTTGGTTGTCCGTAGCATTTTTTTTCATGAAACAGTTTTTTCTAGCGCGTTCTAAAATTCAAATCTTCCCCGATTATTCTGACTGTCAACCGACAGTCTGAACACACAAGATCCTGGATTCTGTCGACATTTTCATCAGTTCTTGAAGATGAAGGCCTTCTGCTGTGTGCTTCACCTTCAGTCGACTCTCTTCCTTCTGAAAATGCGTTGGGCCCTTGAGAAAAACACTGTCTCTGTAGGACTGCTGATGTTTTGCAAAAGTTTCCGTTGCACTGTGCCCAAGTCTGAAGCAAAACCTGATATGCATACCATTGCTCGAAATGATGTCACTCATTTTTGGAACACAATAGAAAAAACTGTTTCACGAAAAAAATCGCTACAGACAACCAAATGACTGGCGAGTTCAAACTCGTACTGAAAGCATACCACATGTTCACCTGCCACCCCTCCAAGTCCCGCCTTCCAAGTGTTGCCAGATCAAACGCTACGTTGCCAGTCTCATTACTTAATTTACGCACCTCGTATATGCATAACATGCATCTTCAGTGTTAATTTGGACATTGAGCTGAAATGGACTTTTCTCTTTCTGTCACATTCCGTCTTCCTAACCTACCTCCTTTGAGGTTCCTTTCCTTTCATCCTCAAATCCAGTTTGATGGTACACCTTATCCCACAGAGAAACCTTGCAAAGGACTCACAATAGTATGCAAGACAATAAGCCTGTGCATGAGAATAAAAGGCAAATTAGTATATTAATTTGGAAAATGAGAGCATATCTTAGGTCAGGATTTGCATTTATTTTTGGAACAGGAACTATACTTAACCAGGGGCATACACACAAAAATAGTTGGAATAAAATAGATGGAATTTGCACAAAAATGGGCTTTAATAAAATAAAATAAAATATTTTATTTTCTATGTTTGCAATAATTTCCTGCTTTTATGTAAAGATTAAAAGGGTCAGAGCAGGAGGTTCTAAAGGCATACCCAAAGTGTTTAAGGACTGCATGAAACCCTGAGCCTCAATTTAGACAATTTAGAAATACTATGTAAATTTTAATGCAAATTTTAATCTCTCCTGGCACAGGAATTTAATATAAAATGCCTGCGTTCTAATGTCAATCCTCCACTGCTTTTCACGCAGCGACTTCTTGGAAGTTTTTCCAAACTAAAATAAACGGAGTTTTTCCCAACTTGTGCCTAGGCATATGATAAGAGTGAAGATATTTCTAGAAATGTAATATTTATCAAATGCACTTAGATTGCCCTTTTGACTTAGTGGTAAATTAAATGACCTGCAATGAGATTTTCTTTTTTTTTTCAGGTGGCTACCCGCAAAGCCTATGGTTTAGCCCTGGTAAAACTGGGGAAGACTAACAAGCATGTGGTTGTTTTGGATGGTGACACTAAAAACTCCACTTTTGCTGAGCTTTTCAAACAAGCCTATCCAGAACGCTATATAGAGTGTTATATTGCTGAGCAGAACATGGTGAGTCTGAAAACATGAAATGGGTTGGTGAATCTTGTGGGACAACCCGTTCCAACGACATTTTTTGTGTGTGTATGTGCTGTAGGTGAGTGTCGCTGTGGGCTGTGCTGCTAGGAACCGCACCATTGCATTTGCCAGCACCTTTGCTGCCTTTTTCACTCGAGCATTTGACCATATCCGGATGGCTGCTATCTCTCAATCAAACATTAAGCTTTGTGGCTCACACAGTGGGATTTCTATAGGTATGTGCTGCCTGATATCTAAACCTCTTTAATTTAATTACTACAATTAAACTTAAAGCTGCTTCTTTCTCCAGCAGGGTGAGGGCCATTACAAATTGTTTTCCTTCTTGTTTATCATTATAGCAATCTTATACTATAACTTGACCCAAAGTCATCCAGTAAGCTTCTTGACTAGGTGGGAATTTGAGCATAAATCTGTATAGCCTTCCTGACTATGATGACCATGCTGGCACTTCCCTGTTTATTTACATAGCCTGCAGTTGATTGAAATATTTAAAAACAGAACATTGTTATTAACTGAAGATCAAGAGTATGATATAACAAGGAATCTTGACATTTTCCCAGTTCATTTGGTTTTTTCTTCCTTTTAATGATCTTGAGCACACATATTTGTGAATCAGCTGCTTGGGCGGAATGCTAAGTTCTGAAAGAATGTTTTGCTTTAGTAGTCCAAATACAACATGCTAATCCTAGGAAAAATCTACTTTTATGTTTATGCCAGCTTTACACCAGAAGACTGGTTATTATTAGTAATTCAATTTAATGGTAATAAGGTTTAATGTAAATAGGGATAGCAACATTGTTTAGATGGCGTGCTTGCAGAGTGTTTTGGGATTTCTGCTTTATTCTCTTTGCTATTCATCTACTCAGAATACCAAATGCCTGAACTCAGCTAGCTCTACCTGAAAGAGAGATTTTGACTTGTAAATATTGAGATTGGTTTTCTGTAGTTTTCATAAAAGACTGAATCAAGCAATTGGCCTAATATTAGGAGATATGATTGGGGTATTCATATTCTCAAATGCATGGTATATTTTTGAATGCATTCTTTTCCATGACATAGCAAGCAATTTATTCAACTGCTTCTTCATCCCAGGAGAAGATGGACCCTCTCAGATGGCTTTGGAAGATCTAGCCATGTTCAGAACTATTCCAGGTTCTACTGTGTTTTACCCAAGTGATGCAGTCTCCACTGAGTATGCTGTTTCTTTGGCAGCAAATACCAAGGTATGTGGGTAAAGGACATCATCTCAGGTATTGGTCTTGGGCTGTCAAGACTGAGGCGTTATCATTAAATTAGGGAAGTAAATTGTGGTGTGCTAGAGTAAGAAGTCACAGTTTGCAACAAAGCTTCTTGCTTATAGCGTTTTCTTTTAACTTGGCCCTCATTTTCTTACAGAGTATTTCATTTATTTATTTCAAGCTGCTTTACACCATTTGAAAACAAATCCAAGCATTTTACAAAAATTAAATTGATAATACATCAAGCTAACAGAAGGAACATATTGAAACAGTCAACAAATACATCCACAGAAAACAAAAGTTGTAATAATTGTAAAACCATATTAAGTGTTAACTACATACATTCTAGTTACATACTTCACAGAATCTCTTAAATGAACAGAATTTCACAAGCTGATTAAGGCTGTAGCAACTTTTCCACATCAATGTAGTTTCTTACTGGTTGGCATCCTAATGTTTTTGTCAATTTTATTTTTGACTTGATACTAAAATTAATGTATATATTTTGTGATAGGTTCCTCGGGGTATTCTTTGTATTTTCAGTGTGGTATCTTTCATTCTTTATTTGAATTATGTATCCTTCTGTGAAAGCATTGCCCTAAAAAGTGGTTGCATAAACCTAGCATGCTCTATATTGCTGTGCTTTTTAGATAACATTTTAATACAATTATTTAAAACCATTCTGTGTCCTATAATGTTTAATTTTGGTAAAATCTCTGTTTCTTCTTCTGAGTATTCATATTCTTCCATATTGCTCCTTAGGGAATATGCTTCATTCGTACCAGTCGTCCAGAAACTCCTATCCTGTATTCTCAGGAAGAAAAGTTTGAGGTTGGCCATGCCAAGGTAAAGGATTTGAAACGCATGATTTCTGGTTCTATTTCAGCTTTTAAAGATCCAAAGAAATAACTCTGGTATTAGGCAGTTTGGCCTATAATAGTAGATTAATATTAAATGTTCCCTTGAATATACTATGAACCTATACCTTCCCCTATACTATGAACCAAAATGTGCCAAGTAAGAATTATGGCATCCAATTTTTTATTTTTTTTTCAAACAGGTAGGTTAGCTTCAGATAAAATACAGAACACAGTCTTAAATTATTTAGAAATTATATGAAATAAGGGAAATTATATACAGAAGAATGATCCTATTTCTAAATCTAAACCTTTAACATCCTTGCCTGCCTGCAAGCCTGCCTATAAAAGATACAAGTTACTGCATCAAGTACTATATTCTACCATTAGATGGCAGAAGACTGATACTATTCTGACATTAACAATTTTTACTTATCCTAACATCTGTATAGGCTTTCAGAAAATAAGTCAGTTGAGTTCCTTTTTTCCTAGGTGTAGAGATAAATACCTGTAATTTGGATTAAGATTTAGTTCAAACAAAGCAATATTAAAGAGACTGTTTAAAGGAAGGTGGTTTAGTTGTCTTGGGTGGAAGTTTTTTTCCAATATTTTCCATTGTTATTACAATTATTTTATTGTCTTGGTGACTTGGAAATATCATTCATTTTGTGAACTGTATAGGAAAGTTGTAGTTGAACATAGATTGGGTGATAGATGAAGTCTGACCATCAAGGGCAAGTTGTTCTCCGTATGGAGTGCATTTTTTCATAATTATTTAGAATTTGATTTTGAGAAAACAGTTTCTTCTTAGATTGGATAATAGTCCTTTTACGGGTTTCAATGTTGCTGTATTTGCAGTAGAAATAGACAAACTACCTACTGAGTGGATCAAGTGTGAACCATCAGACCACTTTAGGCAATCTTTGATGATATGCATGGAGAATTCTTGGTAATGGTGTTTGCAAGCAAGCCCAGTACATGTCAACACTGGAGTTCTACCTATTCTGGTATTTTCTGGCATTTTCTTCATATCTGCTTGGAATTCATTAATTTTCATATCTAAAATACTTTTGCTTCCCTTATTCTGTACGTTTAGCATGTTAGTGGGATAGGCATCTTCTAAAAATGCTTATGTCTATTGGTTACTTTTTATAGGTAGTTCGTGTAAGTGATGCTGACAGAGTAGTTGTTATTGGAGCAGGTGTCACACTTCATGAAGCCCTTTCAGCTGCTGATGAACTAGCCAAACAAGGTATTGTACACTGGAGCTTTGGAGATTATAAATCCGATTATATGTTGACTTGATCAGCAACTTTAATAGAATTCTTTCTTTCATTCTTCTCATTAGTATTTTGCTTTTTTCTAGGGATCTATATCCGGGTAATTGATCCATTTACAATCAAACCTCTGGATGCTGATACCATCATTTCCAATGCCAGAGCCACTGGAGGACATATCATTACAGTTGAGGATCATTACAAAGAAGTTAAGTAGTAATTAAAAACATTTTTTCAGACATTCTTGGGAGAAGCTGGATAAGGCTAAAGATGCACTTGCCCAGATCCCCTATTTTTGTAACTTTTTTTTTACAAACCAGTTTTGCTTCTGCAATTGTCAAGATTATACATTGATGCTACCACTTTTTCATGCACTGCTCAATAGTTTAGAAACACCTATTGCTGTGCCTTGTAGAAAAAAATTATACATTGGGAGTACAGCCTAATATGGCCTATGAATGATTGCCTGATGGCCATTCAGTATCTGTTAAAACAAGTCTGTCAGCCTGTTTATATATGTGGGCTACCTGTGATGTTAGTTGGTGGGTCAAGGGCCATATGTCCTTTTCCTCATGTTGAGGTCCCCACTGCAATATGTTTCCCCGCATCTCTCCGAATAGCTGGTCAACAGGCTCTTATAAATGTGATACCATGCTTTTCAAGCTTTAGCAGTATATTTCTGTCATATCATAAACATTAGAGGGTATAATCAGACAGACAGCTTATCAGCCACTTGTCATATGCCTGAAGTGCCATTAAATATAAGAGCTCATGGGAGCTTCTGGTGACGTCACAGGCAGCTGAAGCAAGGGAAGGATCTCTCCCGATCCCTTTGCTCCTTTTCTCTGTTGAGTTGCTTGTTGAGGCCATTGCCTGCCTCATTGTGGCAGGCAAAGAAGAGGGGAAGCCCAGGCATGCCTGATGAAGTGCAATTGCCAAGCAATATGGAGGGGAACCCGCCCGGGATGCCGGCAGAAGCGGGCTCCAGGCAATGGTAGTCCCTAACCTGTGACAGCGCATAAGAGGGAGCAATTACAGACTGCAGTGCAAAAGACATGGGAAGAAGAGCCCGTATTTGACAGATCAGGAAGAGGAGTGATTTGTGCATGTGTACGGTGGAAAGCTGAAACGATCATAGCAAGGGGTAGTTCTACTGAAAGCAGCAGGGTGTATTTGAAGGTTGGTGACATGTGGCATGGAAAAAGAGGGTGGGATAGATGGACTGAGATAGACAGACTGAGATTGGTGAAAGACTAATTTTTATTTCCTGGTGATGAGTGCCTGGTGATTTATTTTGTGGCCAGAGTTTTGGGGTCTCCTGGTTGTGACCCAGAGCTGTGGAGTGGGGTGACTTGTAAATATTGACAAGCGGAAGTGTTATAGCTGTCACTGGCAAACCACTGAGGTAACTATAGTTGCTGCTGCCAAGAGGAGCGGGAGAACTGTAACAATAGATCCATCTTGTGGCTGAGCTTGGTACTACTGTGGAGAAGAAAAGAACTTAAAGAATGTACTGTGACCCTTTGGTGAAAGTGTATGTTAGTGTGGAGAAAGTGGTGGTGCTTTGTAGAGATGTCAACCATTACAAAAAAGAAGGTTCTGTCCCTCTTTACGGCATCTACTCCTACTATGACTACTCCAGCTGTGCGAGGATCGGTAGAAGATGTGACAACCTCCAAGAAAGGTGCAGGAGGGCAAGGTCTGCAAAACATACTTCAAACAATTCAAGAAATGATGGTTAAGAATCAAGAACAAACGATGAAGAAGTTTGAAGACATGAAAGAGGATATGGGAAATATAAGGGAGGATATCAAGCAAATTTATGCAAAATTCAAAGAGGTGCATGGGACCTTGGTGTTACATGAAGAAAGCTTCCAAACTATAGAAACAAGAACAGAAAGAATCGATGGCAAGATGGATAGATGTGAGCAGAGGCTGATTCAAGTTAATACAGAGTTGGAAGAGGAAATCATTCATTTAGAAATGAATTGATCTGCTTTCTTTGTTTTCAGAATATAACGGAATCGAAAGATGAAAAGCTCGAGGAGATAATAGGAGAAATAGTGGCTGGCATTTTGGAGAGGGACAGAGAGTTGGTACAATGGGACACTGACAAATTGTACAGGGTGTACACTAACAATGCGAGGAGAAACAACTTGCCATGGGAGGTCCACGTTCGTTTCAATAAGAAGGCCTTGAGGGAAGAGGTGTATCACAGAACTAGGGACCAAACCATTACATACAGAGGCAAACAGATCATCATCTTAAAACAAATCCCAAGACGGGTAAGGGAACAGAGAAGGAGGTAGCAGCTCCTCACTATGCAACTGAGGAAGTTCATAGTTCCAAACCGTTGGCTGCTCCCAGAGCATCTATTGATAACTTGACAAGAAAAGAGGTTAAGATTGGAAAATCTCCAGGAGGCACACGATTTCTTCGAACACCAATTCAACTTAAGTGAACATGGCAGTGAGGAGGAGACAGAAGAGAGATGTGGTGAAGTGGTTCAAGTGGATGCAAAGAGGAAGGTGCGAGAGGTGAAAGAGGGAAAGAAGAATGGAAAGGAAGTCAGGGGAGAAGAAGGAAACTCTGGAACACAAAGGGAAACCAGACGAACAACAAAAGCAAGGGCCACAATGAAGTAACAGAATGGACATTAGTGGTGGCTTATTCTCAGCTAATATAAATGGATCTGAATGCCCCAGCTAAAAGGAAAAGATTTGGAAAAATGGAAGAATTTGCAATTGTCACTGCTGGGAAGAATAGCTGTAATCAAGGCTCATGTCCTGCCAAAGTGGTTATTTGTTTTTCAGACTGCACCTGCTAAGTTGGAGAAGGGTTTTTAAAAGAATTTAGATCGGGTGGTATCGAAGTTTGTCTGGCAGGGGAAAAAGTCCAGAGTGAAGTTAAAAATGCTGCAAGAGCATAAATCAAGGGGGGGGGGGCTTTGGCCTACTCAACTGGAAGCTATACTATCAAGCTAGCTTGGTTAAGAGATTGGATTACTTTGAGGAGAAAGAGTGTGCTAGTTTTGGAGGGATATGACTTGCAGCATGGATGGCATTCCTTTTTGTGGAGAGAAAAGAATAAACAATATAAATATTTTGGGGGCCATTATGTGAGGCAGATTCTCTTGAAGTTTGGGATGAGGTTAGGAATAAATTTTACAGTAAAATACCCTGTTGGCTCTCAACCCTGGAAGCATTGACGTATCCAACTGTTTATAACTGGGAAAAAAAATTGACATGCAAGGAAATATTAAATGGGCAGGGGGAGTTAAAGACACAGGGCAAGCTGGTGGAGCAAGGAGTTGATCTGGACTGGTGGGCATATGCCCAGATACAATCCTGTTTTAGGAAAGGTAAGGAAGAGTGTGGAATTTACATCTCAGAGCAAGAAGTGGATAAAATTTTAGTAGGGGGAGATGGCAAGTTTATATCTAGGATGTATTTGTTTCTCTTAGAATGATGATGAAATAGTAAAGAATTCAATGATTGCCTGGGGGAGGAACTTTGGATATGCAATGCACTTTGAAAAATGGCAACAAATTTGGTTGAAGAATCTAAAATTGACAATGGCAACGTCCTATAAAGAAAATGTCTATAAGGGGGTTCCGCCGGGCAACTTCCGGTTGCCGGCTGCCAAAACTGGCAGCCCTGACCAGCAGGTACGTAAATTGCCGAGAAACGGCAGTCATCCACCATTTCTCGGCTTTAAAGCTTTCCCCCTGGGCAAAGGGGGGGGGGAGCGAGTCGTCTGCGCTTGGGCAGGGCCCCCCAAAGTCCCCAGAAGTTCCAATCTGGGGCTTTGAAGGCAAGCCCCCCTGGAAGGGGCGCGGACGAGCTCCGGACTGGCTGGCTTTCCTGCGTTACGCAGGACAAGATCGGGAGACCTGTCCTTGGTGCTGAAGAGGGAGAAAACAAAATAAAAATGGACTTTTAACCCAAGC
>JANHFR010003954.1:532409-546920 GCA_032468015.1 Mimophis mahfalensis
CGATTGATCCCCAACAGATACATTTCAGGTTTCAGCTGAAACTTCCTTCCAGTAATTTCTAGAAGCCAACTCTTGATTTTTTTCCAAAAGGCCCTTGGAAGCAGGCAAGTCCATCACTGGTGAAAAAAGGTGCCTCTGGCTGAACTGCATTTCCAACATTTATCTAGGGCCCCCAGGAATATTTTTGTGATTCTTGCCAGTGTGAGTTACCATCTACAAATCATTTTATATGTATGTATTCTCTTTAAAGGACATTGCCAAAGTTAATTTTATATTTTTGTTCCAAATCTTTGCCATTTATGTAGGTCTACTGAATAACCAAAGTTTCTCCCCTGGCAATCATCGAATCCTTAACTATCTCTTCTGCTAATAACCGGGATAGAAGAAAGTTGTAAGCCTTTGAAATAAACTTTTCTTCTCCTTCTAGCAGGATTTTGTCAAGCTCCTGTAGGAAGGTATAGACACTGTATTCTGTTCTATCCCTTCTGAATCTTGCCTGGATCTGGGCGTATGCCCACCAATCTATGTTAACCCCCCTAGTTTGTAAATCTATTCTTGATCTGAGATGACTACCTTTGTCAACTAGTTCCCTGTAAATCCATGTCTTTTCCAGATTATACACCGTCAGGTAGGTTATCGCTTCCAATGCTGAAAACCCGTATGGGATCTTGACATATGACTGTCTCTTCACCTTCTCCCATATCCTAATCAATCACCGTCTAATATGATGGTTCGTAAAGTACTTATACTGTTTCTTCTTATTTGGCCAGAGAAAAATGCCATCCCTGCTGTAGAACATGGCCTTTAATTATCAATATCCATCTCCTCCTAAGGATTACCCAATCCCTTATCCAAACCAAAGGAGAGGCTTGGTAATACAGCTCCCAGTTAGGTAGCCCCAGGCTTCCCCTTGTTTTATGCTCCTTGTTTTTACCTCTTCCCTTATTTGGGTGCAGATCTTTGGCAACGTCCTTTTGACTCCCCTCTTGCTCTCCCTGAGGCTAGCTCCCATAGGGTAGTCTCTGGTTATATAATTCACTAAAGAAGGTTTTCTGATTACAGTTAGGAGCATAAATGTTCTCCAGCAAAACTTTCTTTTGACAAATTTTTACCTCCAATAGCAATATTCTCCCCTCCTCATCCATATAGATTGGCGGATCTCCAAATGATTTCGCACATACACTGCTACCCGTCTCATCTTTTGTTCAGCCAGAGACACAAAAAGTTCTCCCAGTTTTGGACACAACAAATTCTGTTGGCTCCTTTTTATATGCACTTCCTGCAGACATATTATATAAAATCTCAACCATTGTAACTTCATCCAAGTTATCTTCCTTTTGGTTGGGGCATTTAGTCCATTGATGTTCAGTGATAGCAACCGAAGCTCATCCCCTGTTCCTCTATTTATTTGAATTCTTCAGTTTCTTTGCTTGCCGTGTTTCAATCTGGGAGCCTGAGCCTCCTGCACCCCCACCATCCTCGTCCTTGCCAGTTGTCTTCCTATCCTTCATGCCACGCCCTTTGGCACTCTCTTCAGGCTGCAGTTCTTCTAGGCTCCTGCTCTCTAATTCCACTTCACTCTCTTGATCACTCGCATTGAATTGTGTATTGAAGAACTTGTGAGCCTCCCATAGGTTTTCAATCCGTAGCCGTTTGTCCTGCCAGGTAATCACCAAGCCCTTGGGGAGAAGCCAGTGGTAGCAAACCCTGAATTTCCTTAGTTGCGTTTTGAAGAATTCACATCTCTTTCTTAACTCTTACCTGTCACAGAAGTTGCTGGAGAATCAGTACTTGCCGCCCTCTATAAGTTATTGTTCACTCCCTGGATTTTTTAAATACTTCCTTTCAGCGCTTTCTTACTAAAGCGCACATGTACCTCTCTCAGCAGGTTGTTACGTTGGGCATAGCTAGTATATATCCTGAAGACCTCGTCCATATGTCTCCTGACTTCTTCCTTGTCGTTCTCGATAACCCCAGCTATCATCTCTGCCATAATTTCCTCCAATCATTCATCCTTGTCCTCCGTAACATTTTGGAACTGCAGAAAAAAAGCAGAGTGGTCCATCTCCAAAAAGACAATCTCCTCTTCCAATTTCTTATTGGCTATCATCTGCCGTTGTTCCAGCTTGTCCACCCTTCCATCGACCTTTTCAGTTTTGATCTCCACCCTAGTAATTTGTTCCTCGTGGTTCATCAAGGTGCCTTGTACTTCAGCAAATTTGGAGTGTATCTGTCTTAACTCTTCCCTCACCGCTCCCATCTCAGATTTTAACTCTTCAATGCCTTTGGATGTTTGTTCCTGATTCCTTACCATTGTCTCCTGGATTGACTGCAATATATCCTTTAGACCTTGAGATGTACTGGCTGTACTGATGGATTTGCCAGCCTCCACCACATCTTCCATCGATTTCTGAGTTGCCGGGGGGATTGTTATTGGGGACGGGGATGGGGTGAAAGAGAGGATCTTCTTAGTGGTGGTAGTTGTAGTGGCCATTTCTGCTAAACACAAAAACTTTCTCCAAACGAGCATGCACACTTATACCATTTTTATTACGCTTTGCACCACCCCCTACCAAGATATTCCCAATTACTGCCAAAACAAGTCCTAATACAGGGATATTCAAAACTCTCACCCCTTTCTCTGTTGAGTAATAATTAATTAATACTAGTTAATTGAATAATAAATCAAATAGATAAACCAATTAATTGATGGTAGTATAAGTTAAACAAGTTAGTCACAATTAATAAATCATTATCACCCAATCTGCTCCACAATGACAGATCGATCCAAATGGAGTCTGCTAACGTTTTGTTGAATCACTGCTTCTTCTAGCAACACTTCTCCAATCCACATACTCTTCTAGGTCCCAATCAGCAATCCCACTCGACAGCACCAAAGGAGACTCCCAAAGATGTTGCTAAAATATCAGTCCCCTTCCAGCAGCTGAGTGCTGAAGCCGGGTAAAGGAAAATCAGCTGGCAATTGCAAGACAAGATTCGGAATGTCTTTCCTTCTTTCATATACAAGCGCTGGTAGCACAACAGCCTCCAGTATCCCCTGTCGCTTACTGACAGTTAGGTTGAAAAAGTTAAGAGCAGATCAACTGCTTCGCTTCTTGGTAAAGATTGCAAATGGGGTAGTCCAAAAACAACAGTTCGCATTGGGATGTAAGCAAGCTCTGAAATTGGTGGAGTCACAGCTCATGGCCAGCCATGCCAGGTGCCTTCTTCTAAGCGCCAGCACCCCGGGGGGGTGTGTGTTCTAAGTTTCGTGGGGGCATTGCACCTCCCCACACTCACCAAGATATCCCCTTCTTTGCCAACCTTACCATGGTTGAGAATGGCCACGGAAAGCTGCCAGGCGCTTAATAACAGAGTGGATGATTCAGGAGAGCCCCTCACTCAGCTCCTTGCGCTGTGACATCACCGGAAGAACTCCTACAATTGATTCTCACATGACCATTGCACTGTCACAACAGTCAAAATTTGGGTGCTTGTCAACCTATATGTATTGCAACAGTTCCAGGTTCCAGAATCATGTGATCACCATTTACAGTTTTTCCAAGAGCTTCCAACAAGCAAAGTCAACGGGGAAAACCAAGTTTGCTTAATGGCTATGTGATTTGGTTAACAGTTGTAGCAAAAGTCATAAAATTGGCCACAATTTATTTAGCTACATCATTTAGCAGAGAAAGTTCTGGTCCCAGTTGTGGTCATAAGTCAAGGACTACCTATAATTCACCTGTTGTGGAAAGAGTAAAACCATTATTAAAAAAATAGCTCCCAGAACTTCTGCAAGCAGTTTAATAAGTTCCATGGTCTATGATATTGAAAACTGCTGAAAGGTACAGAAGGCTGAGAGAAATACGCTACCCCGGTCCAGTTCCAATATAAGGAATCCAGGAGAGCAACCAATACTGTTTCCATCCTATACCTGGGCTTAAACAGAAACTAAACAGGTTACAGATAATCTAATGTTTCTTGGGTGCTATGTAATGGATCAACTACCACCAGTAGTAGCATCCTTCCCTTTTTAAAGGTTGTCCAAAAATTATTTAAGACCATTGGATCCAAGACTGGCCTTTTCAAAGAAGGGTGCACCACAGCCTCTTTCAAGACTGGGAAATTCCCTTTCCTGTACCAAGGAATTGATAGTCTCTAGACCTAGGTAGTCACACTCCAGAATCAGGATCCAAGCTACAAGTGGCAAAGTACTGTCTAGATAGCTCTGTGTCCATTTCTCAGATTTTATAAGCTAAAAATGATCCCAGATGATTCAATAAGTCAGAGTTTTGGTCACCAATGAAGATTGCCCATGAGGAATCAAGGGTTTGATGAATATAAGTGATTGTTTTCAACAAAACTCTATATATATATTGGTCAGTGGTCAAGCAGAACACGATTTTGATTTGTCCAAAGGGGGATGTGTAACTTTAAGTAAGGCAGGCAGGCAGGCAGACAGACTACAAATGGAATGTGAGAGCAGTGAGAAAGCTTAGCCTCCAAGTGTAGGTCCAAACATGAGCACATACCCGTGCTCACTTTTCATCTTTTTCTACTGGTGCTCCAGGCATCGCTGCTAGCTTTTCCTTTCCCTAAGAGCCTCCATGAACCATGGCATCAAACAAGATCAAACTCCAGGGAAAGACTGCTGAAATAACTACAAATACTCATCTTGCCTTGTTCCCAGAAATACACCAAACTGCCTTCCAGGGAGCTAGGAAAATCCTCTGGAAACAATTGGATCCATTGGGCAACTGTGATAAATCATGTAACAATCCTCCTGCTATACAGAGGTCTAGATCAGGGCATGATTAGACCATGAGAATCACATCTCCAGATTCCACGATGTCTAGTTAGAAACAAACATGAGGTTCAAGCTGTGATCATGTAATGTGTCAAGCCAGGGGTGTGTTGTCATCTTGTGAATTCTTGTGTGTTATGTTGCTCCAGTTTAATATTGTACATAGCTGTCTTTGAATTTTAATTATTTTTGTATTGCAGATGTTTTTTCTCATTGGATGTTTATAAGTGTGTGTGTGTGTGTGTGTGTGTGTTTTGTGATGATATAGAAATTTAATAAAAAGAAACCCAGAAAAACTAGATCCTTATCTTTCATTATGTTATGACTTTTAAAAGTTTTTGATACAGATGTTCCACGAAATTTTATGGAACAAACTTAAACAAAAGAATAATATAACTCCTCCGAAAGGGCTAAATAAGGATCAAATGGAAGTAATCAGAAATTCAAAAGAAAGGGAGTTAAGTGGATTTCTAAAGGAGTCACAAGTCACAATAAAACTGTATCCATGGCAATAGGACATAGGATACTAATTATGGTTCTGGGCCTTCAAATACTGATGCATAAAAAGCATGTTGGTTTGTCCAGACCTTAGGAAAATTTATTCCTTAGCTTCCATCAGTTGTGCCAATACAATTTGTATGGTAGTCCTGATAATTGTCTTTCCTTTTTTTTGTTTAGAAGCTCTGCTGTGTCTCCCAATATTGCCTCCCATCCTCCTGGGCTGGGTGAGCCCTTCTGTTGCATTTTACTGTTGAAATTCATGAGGTCATCCTGCTTCAAAAATACTAGGTTGTATCTGGAGTCATGTCTTTTCCTGCCTAACTTTAAAGCCAACAAAAGCCGGAATGAATGCTCCCAAGGAGTTGTTAACAGACTGAGCTTCCCAGGAAAACTTCAGCAATGATGCATCCATGGTTGGAGTGGCATTTGCAGGCTGATCTAGATGATTTGGGGAAGCATTCAGCTTCTAGATTTCTGTGAATGATGCAAATGAAGGAGGAGGATATTTATGTATCGTGAATGTGTGCAATCTTTCTTTGCAGACAGCAGAGGCAGCCCTCTCAAATCTCAAAGGACAGTTCGAAGGTGAAAAGGTGCTGGTGTCAGAGACCATGATCAAGTTGCGTCATGAGCTCAAGGTCTTGAAGGAGGATGCTGCTACTTTCTCTTCCCTGCGTGCCATGTTTGCTAGCAGGTTAGAAGCAGGATCTGCTCAGTGAGGCAAGAAATGTGCCTGTTTTGGAGTAAAGAGTCAAATAGGATTGAGTTAGTTCTTCCATAGCTAACACTGTTCTGTAACCTAGTGCAAGGATAGGGTGACTGCAAGCTACACAGAACAGCCAGTAGCTTTGCTGGATTTTGTTCTTTATTGGCTATGAAAAAAACTCAGCACTGAATTTTGAGAAAAGTTGAGAAACAAAAATACAGTGACGTGTCCAAAACTAGTGATGAATCTTATATAAAGTTAATTTCAGGAATATTTTGGAAATGATTCATTTTTCTTAAGTTGCATCTTTTATCTTTTCCAAATACTTTATGTAATACTACAGTGAAATTAGCATTTTAAATATTGAAATCTTTATTTTTGCCACATATTTATTTAACATCAATGTGCATTTCTTTTCTGCTCCAGTGTGTTTTACCCAAGTTTTTTCTGGCTATGCCTGTGCGATCTTTGGTATAGTATACAAGACTACCAAAAGCAACAAGGGCCACTTAAGCCTTTAAAATGGTGCAGCAGAAGGAACTAGCTATATTCTTTAAAAATGCCCAAGATACCGAGACATGAAAACATATTACTCTACATAATCTGTTAGGAGGCCAAATTTTTAGCAGCCTTATTCTGAAAACCATATTCTAGTTCTCTGGCTTCTGAAACTATCGAGTCTGAAATTGCTAAATATGCCTTTAAGCTACATCTTTTCTCCCTTGATATAAGACAATCTGAGATGTATTTCAAATTAGATTCCATGCTGTTTCTGGCACTTGAAGGATATTAGCCTTGCAAAGCAGTTTGTGGAATTGTTTTTCAACATATACCTGAACTTATTACCTTCTTTTTCTGTCCCCAGGTGTGATCAGTATGTGAGCCAGCTAGATGAGATGCAAAGGCAACTGGAAGCTGCAGAGGACGAAAAGAAGACTCTAAACTCCTTGTTGCGTATGGCGATCCAGCAGAAGCTGGCACTCACACATCGACTGGAGGCTCTTGAAAACCCAGTGGCAGAAGAGTTGCGTAGCAGTAGGAGGACACTCAGAGCAGGCAAGAGTAGTGCGGTAAGAATAAAAGAGACAACTAAGAGATGACAGAGGAACAAAAATCACCCAATTCTTAAATTTACTATAGTTGTAACACTATTCACTTAGCTGTAATGAAGACCTACATACTCATCTCTCTTTTTTGTTCTTGAATGTAGTATGTAGGTCTGTGGCACCAGCTATAGGCAATGTTTGTGTAGGGTTGAGCTGGGCCTACATTGTGTTCATATAAAATCTAATTTGCAAATCTGCTTCTAAGCACACTTTCTGTTCAATGGACTGTAGCAATCTCATTATTTTGCAGAAATAGGAGCTATGGGCAAATGATAAAAATTATGACCCTGGGAGGAGTAGATGCAAATTGTGATTATAGATGAGGCTGTCTAGCAAAGCACAAGAAGAGTTTTTGTCTGCATGCTTGAGCATTTCTGAAATGCTATTTCTTTTTCCACAAAATTTCCCCACAAACAAAAGATGATGTTTTCAAAAAATAAAAGGCACACAGTGTGGATTTATAAGAATCAGGGGCAGTCAAGTAGTCATGAGCATAAGTGTACCATAAGTACAGTTTTTCTTGGAAAAAATAAAGGACAAATCTTAAAGTCAATTCTGAGAGGTTCATAAAGATTTTAAAAAATCTTTTTTTAAAAAAAGGGAGCAAAATTACATTTTTAGTTTACAAATACAGAGATTAAAAACTGTCATAAACAGTTATTAACAATATTGACTTCCTTTAAATAATGTCTTAGCACTTGATTTAGTTTTGTTTTCTCTTTGCCTCTTAAAAACTTTAACAGGTCTCATTTGTAAATCCAAAATAAACAGTCATCGTCACCCTTTTAGTTAATTTGTATATCCCTTTTAATTATTAAAATATTTGCTGTTTTCATTTGTAAATCCAGTGTAACGTTTTGTTCCATGTCATTCTGGTAGCCTGTTATTTTTATGTCCACATTTCAGTCAGCTTCAATCCCAGTTTTGTCCAGTGAGATTTATTCCACTCCTATAGCCTCTTTAAGTTCTATTTTTAAAGTAGCGGACAATCTTGAAAGAAACATCTGTATGCATTGTTCCCACATATATTTGAAGTCTTTCCCAGTTGTATTTTGTTCCATTTTATATTAATGTGCCCCTTGTTCTTTAATTATGTTTAGTTCTTTCTGCATCCCTCTAGAGTCCAACCTTCAAAAACCTTTTTTTCTCTAATCCACATTTTCCCACAAGGTTTCTTATAATTAATTAAATTTTTAATTGTTTATTTATTAAATTCATTAAGTTTTTATGCCACCCATGTTCCTGACTCTGGATGACTTACAGATCATAAAAAAATAAATAGAAGGGAAATTAAGATAAAACTATGCAAATTAAAATTTTATAACTGTATAAATTTTTCATATCTAATTTTTATAAAATTCAAAACAACCTGCAAATAAGATGTAAATACCTAAAATCAAACAGTATATATAAATGTATTTTAAAAAGCCAGTTCAGTTTCTGGATTTTTTTCACATAAATGTGAAAGAGCATGCATTAAGTGGTTACGTTAAATGACCCAAATAAAGGACAAAAGTGAATTTTTGAAAAATAAACCTAAAGGACAGTATTCTGAAATATAGGATTGCCCTTTATAATAAAGGGTGTATGGTCACTGTAACCATAAGCAAAGCTCAGTAAAACTGCTAAATCAGGAGCAGAGATCTATGGATTCCAAGTGCTGCTATCATATGTTCAGACCAAGTCTTCATTACTGAATGAAGTTCACGGGCACTTGGTTTCTTTTTATCAATGGGCCTCTTAGAGAATGAACGTTCAGTCTAATTAAGATGTACCTGTAATTTCACAATATAACAGTTTCACTATCAGCACATTTTTTCTGTCATCACTAGGATATTTTATTTATTTATTAATCGAATTTGATTAGCTGAGCAGTTCTTATATCACGGAATTCATGATAATATACACAAGAGCCAAATTTGTATTTGGATCCTTACCAGTCTGGATTCAGACCCGGGTACAACATTGAGTCGGCATTGATCACTGGTAGATGACCTCTGATGAGCCTGGGACAGGGGTTATTCCTCTGTCCTGGTGCTTCTTGACCTCTTAGCAGCCTTCTATACCATTGACCATGGTATCCTTCTGGAACGGCTCAGGGGATTGGGAGTTGGGGGGGGCACTGTTCTGCAGTGGTTCACCTCCTACCTCCCGGGCCATTTGCAGTCAGTGTTGGTAGGGAGACAGAGGTTGGACCCGAGGCCCTTACTATGTGGGGTGCCTCAGGGCTTGGTCCTCTCACCTCTCCTATTTAACATCTACATGAAGCCGCCAGGTGAAGTCATCTGACGGTATGGGGTGGGGTCCCATCAGTATGCTGGTGATACCCAACTGTTCATCTCTACCCTGGACCAACCCAGCAATGCTGTTGAGATGATGTCTCAGTGCCTAGAGGCTGTGGGGATCTGGATGGGGACAAACAGGCTCAGACTCAGCCCTGACAAGACTGAGTGGCTTTGGGTTCCATCCTCCCAAGGCCCAGTTGAGTGTCCATTGCTGATTCTGTGTGGGGAGACATTGACCCCCTCAGAGTAGGTGCGCAACTTGGGTGTCTTCCTGGACCCGCAGCTGAAATTGGAACATCCTTTGACAGCCGTGGCTAGGGGAACCTTTGCACAGGTTTGCCTAGTGCACCAATTGCACCCCTTCCTGGACCCGGAGGCTCTTCTCTCAGTCACTCATGCCATCATCACCTCGAGGTTAGATTACTGTAACGCACTCTACATGGGGCTGCCCTTGAAAAACATTTGGAAGCTTCAACTCGTCCAGAATGCAGCCACGCGAGTGATTATGGAGATACCTCAGTACACCCGTATAACACCACTCTTGCGCAAGCTGCACTGGCTTCCAGTAGGCTTCCAGGTGCAATTCAAGGTGCTGGTTATGACCTTTAAAGCCCTACATGGCTTAGGACTGGGTTACATTTGACACCACCTTCTACCGCCGTATGCCTCCCAGCACCCCGTTAGATCCCATAGAGTTGGCCTCCTACAGGTCCTGTCAGCCAAACAATGTCGGCTGGCGGGTCCACGTGGGAGAGCCTTCATTTGTGGCTGTGCCGACCCTCTGGAACCAGCTGCCTCTGAGGATTCAGATCATTCCTGAGCTGTTGACCTTCTGCCAAGCTATTAAGACCTGGCTATGCCAACAGGCTTGGGGTTAATGATTCCACCCAAGGGGAGGGTTTTTTTTAATGTTTTAATGTTAATGTTTTAATGTTCTTTTTGAGTATGTCTTTGAATTCTAAACTGTTTTTTATCCTCTGTATGATTTTAAATGTTGTAAGCTGCCCAGAGTCCTCTGGGAGTTGGGCAGCCTAGAAGTTTTAATAATAAATAAATAATAAATAAATATTGCTATCACAGGTTGGAGGACTGGAATGTTACAAATAAAAATGGTTTTTTAAAACCAAAACTGCATGCACAATAAAACTGCAACTGCATGTTTAAGAATCGGTCACATGGCCTTAAGCAAACCTCCATATCTAACCTCCCTAATATGGGGTACTAATCTTGGCCAATTAAAATGTGAAATAAATGTTAAGCATTATGGTAATTAAATCCATGCCATGATCAGCATAAAAATGTAGAAAATTGATGAGATTTTATGGATCTTCCTGATCTTTTTTTCTTCTCCCCAATTCTTTTCCTTCTCCTTTCAGAGATGAGATTAACGGGATTCGGTACAGGATTTCTTGGTTATTCGAGATGCTCTGTGACTACAGGACTCCAATTCTCTTGAGTAACCTAAAACACTCAGTACCTGCAATCTGCAGCCACGCCAGAAGGAAGCTAGATAAGGAGAGAGTCTCTAGCCCGGACATGCTTCTTTACCCCCACCCCCTTTCCTTACTGCCTTAAGAGTTCCCAAAGATATACTTTCTCTCTAACAATTTCTCCGGAACTGTTTTGGAAAGCACCTGTAATGCCTTTTTAAAGCTTTGTTCCAATAACAGTGAGGTCAGCCTTGAATAAGGCTACACATTTAAGAGCTAATTGGCTGAAAGAAATGGTCCATGGATTGTCTACCCCATATTTCTCCCCCCCCCATTGACCTACCATTTATTCTGCTTATCTGTTTGCCACAGGTTTTACAGGTATTTTGAAACGTGTGCAACTAATGGATTAATGCACATGTAACAATGAGATGTGTTGTCAGATGAAGATATACCTGGAAGCAATTTTATAGCTTGGAGCTATGCAAGCCCCTAGTTTCTAATGTTTTTCTAACTACAATCCAGGAAATAAATCTATACTTTGAAACTTTGCATAATGTAAAGAATATCAAAACACTTTGTAAATCTAAATAGACATATTTAACATGCCATAAAAAGACCATCCTTCTTTACAGTTGCCCTGTAATTCTGTCTCAAGATAGTCTGAAGCCTTTTGAAGAGTCCTATCACTTGATCTTTGACATTATTGTGCCTTTTCATCATTTGTTAATTCTATTGTTGATATATTTGCATTGATCCAAAAACACCTACCCATCTATGATAGCTTTATAATATGTTTTCTCTCCCTCTCATTTTTTACTGACACAATGTACTTAAAAAAGGGAAGAGTGTTACTGAAATGAATAGGGGTCTCTATTTGCTGAAATATTTTCTCTTAGCTTTTTCTGATCACAATGAACTAGAAATGGATATTTATTTATTTTTGCAATATCTGAATGTCAGAAAATGCCTCAGTAATATTGTTCAGTTGGGAAAGTAACAGAATGGTCAATCTCTAGTTTCCTGGGCAGTTTTCTCTGTGCTAGGAAGAAGATGCATATAATTAGCCCTTCCCCCTTTGGCCTGGATGCAATTGTTTTTGAAAGCTATTTCAAGGATATTGTGCCAGGCACTGGGAGAAAGGCAGAGAAAGATATCTGGGGCTTTGTTTAATTATAATATTGCCAGACAGAACAGTATTGTGTATGGTTGGCTGGTGCCCCCTTCTGGTGAATATTGATCAGTTGGGTAGTATAATATACTTATTTAAAGATGCGGTTTTGATTGATCCCTTCTTGACTATATACTTGATAACAAACATTGGTTTTATTATTAAGTAATATTGTGTGAAATTTTCCTTCCCCTCTTAATAGAATATCTGTGGGAATTTGATAAAAGGGAGGGGGCTAAGAAATAAGAAAAAAAAATTACCATGCCTTTGGATTAAAAAAAATTGAATGTTAATATATAAAGCTTCTTTTGTGTTTCTCAATAGAACGTCCCTGTAGATTAAATAGTATGCCTTCATCACTCAATATGCAATAATAAAAGTATGTATTTTTAAAACTGAGATTTAAAATTAATTTGCATTATCTATGTTTCAGCTATTGTAAAGAAGAGATTTTCATTGTTCCCTGTATCATTCAAAACACATTGTCA
Source organism: Mimophis mahfalensis (assembly GCA_032468015.1). NCBI lineage: Eukaryota > Metazoa > Chordata > Lepidosauria > Squamata > Mimophis > Mimophis mahfalensis. Next base: position 544,901 of record JANHFR010003954.1, read on the forward strand.
GCAGGTAGGGAAAAGTTATGCTTGATTCAGAGAGACAGAAAGCCATGGCTGCTTCTGTCACATACTGTTCGATGCAGGAATTTTCAAACTGGTTCATAATATCCAGGGAATTTGTGAGCAAATCTGGGAGTGGTTGCCAAGTTTTTTCACCATGCACAGGAAAAGCTGTAGCCTATTAGACTATACTCCTCTGCCTAGGTAAGCTAGTTTATCCATTCATTATCTGTCTTGATTGTTTCATTGCACAGTGGGACAGGCCCACTAAGGTCTTGAGCCTACCCTGCTTAGTATTAAGGGTCCCACATTTTATTTATTTAAATTTATTGGCTGTCCAACTCCAGTAGATTCTGGGCTTCACACAAAACTAAAAAGACATTAAAACAGCTAACAATATTAAATTACATTTAGATGGTGATCATGACAGTAGATATAGAAAGGTAATATAGAAAAGTATTTTGGACTATTCTATGTTGATGCCCAAAAGGAAAGTGTCGTGAATCACAGGTAATCCAGGGTGCTCAGCTGCTGCTCTGCTGGTAGGGGAGGGAAAGAAAACATAGGGAAGAAAACGTAGCACTAGTCAGGACAAACACAGTTGGCTTGTCCAAGTAAAACCAGACCACGTTCTGACAGAACTCCAGCTTTGTATGTGAAGAACGAATAGTCTGTATAAAGAATTGGCCAGTGCAAAAAAACCCAAACGTAACCTGCATTAGTAGTTGTTATGTTTCTCTCCTTCTTCCACATTCATAGAGGACTATATATACTGTATTTTTATTCTGGGCAGTCATAGTACCACAAAGTTTAAAAAAATCTGGCTTAGTCATTGACTACCAGCTGTGGAGAGTTTAACACTATCCATAAAGTCATAGCTAGTTTTAGTAAGACCTATAGACAAAGGGGAAGTAAGAGATAATTCTTTACTTCATTTAATGGGACTATGTGACAAATCATTTTCCCCTTAAAAATAGTATTGATATGAAGCTGGAGCCATTTGGGTTAAAAATGTATGAGCCATCATGTTTATCTTCTAAACTGATTTTATTTCCCAAGCTTTTATTGAGCTATCCATACACAAATAAGGGAAGATATGTAAACAACCAGGTGGTTCTATTCTCTTCCTCCAAAAATACTGTCGCTTAATGAATAAGTATGTATGTTCTTGCCAATGTTGGCTGTTGAAGATGTGCTGATGGCAAGAAGCTAGTGTCTGTTATTAACAGTGGCAATGCCATATCCTTTGCACTGGCAAAAGCAATCCAGAGAAGATAAGTAGGCACATGTGGAGCAATGTGACACAAATAAAGGACTGTATATGGAGCTGTGGGATGCTTCCAATTTGATTCCCAAAAAGCTGCATGGATGTGCAGAAGGATACAAAAGAAAGCACTTGCCTACCTGTAATGTTTATATCACATGAAGGGAAGAGCATGTAGATACAACTTTGTGAAGACATTTTTGGGCTGAAGTGGTGCCCCTTCCAAAGTCAAGTTGCAGAATATATGCATTAACTATGAACTGAAAATGGGAAATTCCACAATCATCACTTAAGTCTTAAGAGGAGTAAAAGGATTGTGAGTAAAAAGTTCTGCCCTTTCATGTCATCTAAAAACTAGGTTTCTGCCTCAGCAGAAATCAAACTGAAATACTCCCATCCAGCATTGATTCTGAGAAGGGAGGTTTAGAGGGTCATAAGTAAAATGTTGGTGTAACTTTACAAAATCGGCATACAGTAATGATCAGACGGAGTGAGTACAGTTCAAGGAAATGATAAGGTAAAAATTATTGAAGTCCAGCTTAGGTCTGGCTGACAGTCATCTTTTCAGTTCTATCTCTGATATTGCACCTCATATCTTTCAGATACCTTCATTGAAGTGATACTATGAGGAAATATTTAGGCCGGTGTTTCTCAACCTTGGGAGTGTGAAGATGCATGGACTTCAACTCCCAGAAGTCCCTAGCCAGCAATGCTGGCTGGGGAATTCTGGGAGTTGAAGTCCACGCATCTTCAAACTCCCAA
>JANHFR010003954.1:558432-569095 GCA_032468015.1 Mimophis mahfalensis
CTAGCGTTGCTGGCTGTGGAATTCTGGGAGTTGAAGTCTACGCATCTTCAAATGGCCAAGATTGAGAAACACTGCTTTAGAGCATAACAAAGAAATAAAAAGCAAAGGCAAGACATAACACTGGTGTGGTCTCCCTACTCATGTTCCATTTGAAATGCAGCCCAGAGGTAGAAATGTCAGGGCCTATAATGTTAATATTTATTCCTGGAATTCATTTCTCTTTTTCTTTCATCATTTCCACAGGATGCCATCCGGGATGTTCATATTAAAGGTTTTATGTACAAGTGGATTATGCAAGATTTGGGTGAGTATCTATCTGCTATACCAGTATTTCTAAGCCTTGGAAACTATGTGGATTTCAGTTCCCAGAATTCCATGGCCATGGTGGCTGGGAAATTCTAGGAGTTGAAGTTTGCACATCTTAAAATTGCCAAGGTTGAGAAGCAGTGTGATATAGGAAAAGGAAAGGAAAGAGCCTGTTATTGATGAGCCCCAGCTCTGCCCTTATGGCATACAGGTAGTTAAGCTGTTGACTTAGCAACAGCAATTGGGACGAGAATTTTGGTTCCTAAGCAATGAGATTGAAAAGCTAAGATGTCGTTTTACTGCATCACTTAGTGACTGTAATCCTAGCTTTCTCAGCTGACATTGTTAAGCAAGAACCATGAGTTCTTAACAATGTTAAGCAGAGGGAATTCTAGGTAAGGAGTGTGAGGGTGTCTCGGGGTGTGGTAGGGCTTGGAAAACTAGATGCAGGCCATGTGTGAGGTAGGGAGGTGCTAGAGTGCAGTACAAAGCTGCAGCCACTCCTGGAAACTTTAGCCATCCTAACTCAGCAGTGTGGCATAAAGCCACTGCACCCCAGGAAGCCTCAACTGCCCAACTGCCCACCCAGCCCAGCAGTACTTATGACTGCAGGGGCGCTGCTACTCTTCCACCTGCCTACCTCTCTTCCCCCACCCCCTGGATCTATGCCCATTTGGTTGCCTTGCTCAGTGGCACTCATCAGTGGCTGCACTGGAGCTGGTGCTGAAGTAGAGGCCCAGAGCCTTCAGCAGTCTCAGCCAGCTGGTCCCGCCTCCAGATCTCTACTTCAGATCTAGCACTGCCCCTGTGCTGGGGTGCAAGGGGGCAACGATGGGACTTTGCAGAACGATGCTAGCATGGCTGGCCACACTCTGGAACTTGAGTCTGCCTTTCTCAGTGGACAGCAGCTAGACTGAAGTAGAGGCCTAGGCCTGGCAGCTGGCTGAGACTGCTGAAGATCCTGGGCCCTTACTTTAGCCCCAGTTGTGGTGCTGCCTCTGCCAAGTGCCACGGCAAAGTGGCCAAAAATGTATAGATGGAGGGAGATAGGCCGGCGGGGGGAACAGCAGCATCCTTGTGGTCAAAAGAGCATCTGAGCTGCCAAACGCCCAATTTTTGATTACATGACAGTGGGGATGCTTCAGTGACTCTAACATTAAGCATAGGTCACAACTCCGTTTTTTAAATGCTGTCATAATTTCAAATGGTCACTGAACAAATGGTCATAATCCGAGGATTGCTTGTAATTGTTAAAGGCGTCTGTCCATCTTCCTTCTTCTAGAGCAATACATCCTGCATGGGGATGAGACCTACGCTGTGCTTCACCGTTTGGCCAAAAGTGGCAAGAAACTCTTCCTCATCACCAATAGCCCCTTCAGCTTTGTGTGAGTTCAAGCGTGCCCGGGCTCTAAAATACTTTGCATTATTTGGGATCATTTTTATTTTTCTTAAGTTACCAGAGACTTACCTTTTTTTTCTCCAAGCACTTAACTTTAGCTTTAGTTCACCTGGGTGAATTGGATTGCATTCTAACTTTTTTATCTGGGTGCAAGTTTCTTTTTCTTTTTCTTATTTAATTATTAGGTTTACATTCATTGTATCCATTTACCTGGCTCTTTTTTTATCAGCATTTTGTATATTTATGTTTTTAATGTTTTTATGCCTTTTGCTGTATACCCCAGAGTATATAGCAAATATGTATACTAAATATATAATACTAAGAGTGAGATGGGGAATACACAAATTTGATAAATAAAAATCAGTTCTGCCTTTCATTCAAGAGCTCAATATTGTATACATGTTATTCCTTTTTACCCCTAGAACAGCACAGGAGAAAATATATAAGGTCGATTAATTAATTAACCATTATCCTGAACATATCATACCTTCCCTTTAAAAATATCCCATTTCTCTCTCTTTTTCCCCCCTTAGTTCTTGCAGCTCCTCATTGGACAATGTGGGATGGGAAAATAAAATCTCCAGATAATTGCCACTCTCAGTTATGCGGGAAAGCAGTGGGTTTAACCGACTAGTGTTTTATTCATTCTTCTTCTGAAATTGAGGCCTTTCCCTGCTCCGTTCTTGCCTGCAAGAGCCCACTGAAAAGTGGTTGAAAGGTGGAAGAGGTCTTATCAGAATGGTGCAGAGACCAAGCAGTAATAATAAATAACAATAAAAAATAGCTACAGTGTCAAGTATTGCCAGATCTCCTGAGGTTTCCTTCAACTCTTTCCACAAGTGGAATCTTGTTCTTAATCTTGTTTTAATTTTTATATTTGATGTTTTATAAATTTAGGAGTGTAAGCCACCCTGAGTTCTATGGGAGAAGGGCGGGGTATAAATCAATCAAACAAACAAACAAACAAATAAAGTGAAAATGCATAACTTCAACATCTGTTTTAATTTAATTATCATTTTAATTTAATCTAGATGGGTGACATTTTGTGGTGACACTGAGAGCGCAACGCCCTCAGGCGTCTTCTTGCCAGCTCCTCTCTAGTGAGTTTAGATCAGCATTTCTGAACCTTGGGAACTTAAAGCTCTATGGACTTAAACTCCCAGAATCCCCCAGCCAGCATGACCGTTGGAGAGATTCTTGTTTCACAGTTGCTCCCTACTCTGTACTTTTGGTACCACTACCCCCTCCTAATTCTCTTCTTTGATCTCCCTGTTTCCCCTAGTGATAAAGGAATGCGCTACATGGTGGGCAAGGATTGGCGAGACTTCTTTGATGTGGTCATAGTCCAGGCAGACAAGCCTCATTTCTTCAATGACTGTGTCAAGTGAGTGTTGCGTGTTGGTTTCTACATGGGAATGAGTTAATGCATGTCCTGAGGGCATTTGATACGTTTCCGGTTAATGGAATTGGCACACTGCTGCACGTACATTCTGATGAATTATACCCAAGTCAGCAACTTGTGGGCCATGTTTAGCCTCCTTTTGCAGTATTTAGAGCCCCTGAAGATTGTGCTGCAGAAATGCAGCTATACACTAAGATTAAAAAAAAAAAGTGCTAGGAATTTAGTTCTCCCCTAATGCATTTTAAAAAGGCAGACAGAAGATTGACTTTTCAATCCTGCCAGTAATGTCACTGTGTCACTGTCATGCTTTCTACAGTTTTCAGAACTTCCCCACTTTTTTTTTTTAAGGCATGGTCTGTGTCTGCAATATTACAAAAAAGGTAGTGTGTTTCTCAGTCCTGCCATTGTTGTTCAATTTCTGTGGAGAGTAGACAGATCAGCGCATGTTGTATACTGATAATATGTGGCTTTGGGGGAGTGCCGTGAGTAGATTATAGCTCAGACCTGGAAGCACAATGAAAACTACTCAGGCTAAAAATGAGGGAGTTTTTCCTTTAAGAGCATGAGAGCAAAATATCCTGCCTCTGACTATTGGCAGAGTTTTTTAGTTGCAGCATTTCATTTGCTGGTTGTTGGACGTGATTTTCTTTTCTTTTCTCCTGCATATATTTTAACTTCTATATTCTAGCACTTCTTTTGTTTTTCTTTCAGTTTTAGACTTTGTTTTGTCTTTCAACCCTCAGTCACCAGCGTTTTCATTTTCTGTGTAACAATAAAAAGTAGAAATAGAAAATTTGAACTAACAATTGCTGACTGCATGAGAGAGGCTGCGATGAACTATATTTGAATTCTGCATATCCTGATTTCTTTTCCTAATATAAATTTACATTACCGGCCATTACATGGGAGGTTTTTATAAATTCTCTGTGCAAGACTTACTTAAAATGTGTACCATGTCTTTTCAACTCCTCTATATATGTCGAAAGAGTATGTAATGGGTGTCCAACATTCCTGGAGGACACTTGTTTGGGGAAGGCTGCTGAACAAATAAATTATAAAATCAAGATTCCTAATTTATTTTAGCCTTTAGGATCATTTGATGCCTACCAGAAATTTGAGAAAATGTGTACATAGATGTAACTTATAGTTAATGTTTCCTATAGAGTAGTGTTTCTCAACCTTGACAACTTTAAGACCTGTGGACTTCAACTCCCAGAATTCCCTGGTCTGCATTAAAGAATAAGTGCCTATGTGTGTGAGAAAAATAACTGGATTTTGGAGTCAGATGTTAGGACTCCTGTGCTGCCCTCCCTCCCTGTGTGTGTGTGTGTGTGTGTGTGTGGCAAAAGGCCTTCCCGGCAGCCACTCCAACTGATACTCATTTTTCCTTCCAGGCCTTTCCGGCGACTGGATAGCAATGGAGATCTGCAATGGGACAAAATAAATAAGCTGGAGAAAGGACAAGTGTATAAACAGGTAGGGAACATTGACATTAGATGGTCTGTGTTTTGAGGAAGCAAGGTAAAAAAATAATAATAAGATTGCTGCTGGTACTTGATGGTGTCTCCTGCTAAATTACTAATTATGCACCTTCAACCTTCTCAACCCTTTTGAACTTGATGAACTTTGGAAGAACAGTAAGGCAGAGATTCAGTGAGATGGAGGAGGAACCTCCTCTCTAGTTGCTGTACTGAAAGGGCAAAACACCCAGTTAGCCCAAGCAGAATCAGCTTTGAAATATACCCTCCCCACTTCCTCCTTTGAGATTTGCCCTGTGGGTATAGAGATGAGAAGAAGACGCATGTAAGGACATGTTTCAGGAGTGGCAGAGTTGGGCATGTGACCTACTTCCAAGAAGGGTGCCACCTTCCTGAAGTCTTGGACCTCCTCTTACTGCTACTGAAGTTCCTATTTCCAAACATCTAGTCTGCCTCCATGTCTATCTGGGACAGAGAATGGGGTGGCAGAAATAAAAACAGCTAACAGCTCTTGCTTGGATCTAATTATTTAAAGTTTGAGGGTTGAGACTTGGCCAAGGTTGGATACCCAAGTGAGAGAAAAGGCAAAAGGAGGATTGAGTGTTAATATGGTAATTTGCTCAGAGGTCTCTTGAGTCCCAGAGACAGTGTGGAGCTAGCTTTTCTGTACCTGCAAGATATGAAGGGGAACCTTCCCTTTTCCCTCTGTAATATAAAATACTGTCTAGGAATGTTGGTCTTGCATCCATGCAATTCTTCTGATCATTCTAATGCAACATTTCTAACTACAATCTTAGGGCAACCTTTTTGACTTCCTCCGGCTCACAGGCTGGCGTGGATCCAAGGTGCTCTATTTTGGTGACCATCTCTACAGCGACCTGGCGGTGAGAGTTTTGGTCATCATCCTCTGGGACACGAAGAGAGGGTTGGGTGGAAGTTGGGTCTTTTAGATTTTCTTCCCAGCCCTGGGAAAAGAGCGGGCTTAGTTCAGTGTGTAATGTCTCTTGGGATGCTATAAACCTTATCGATTATGTCTCTCTGCCCCAGGACTTGATGCTGAGGCATGGTTGGCGGACAGGGGCCATAGTTCCTGAGCTAGAAACGGAGACAAAAATGGTCAACACAGAGCAGTACTCCCAAGCACTCACGTGGCTACAAGCCTTAACTGGATTACTGGAGCGAATGCAGGTAGGATATCAGGACACTGCTTGGCTGCTAGGAATGGAGGTGGGAAGGTCCCAAATTCTTGATGGAACCTGTGTGGAAAAGAGGTGCTCCCTGAGTAATGTAGGGCCGGGAATACTTAAAACTGCATCACAGTCAAGTTGCTCTCAAGCCAGTTAACTCAAAATAAATGGGGCCTGAGGGACTAATGAGCTCCAGGGGAAGGGAACATTGGTTCTAAGAAGCTAATTTAGTAAGTTTTGAGAGGAGATGGAACAGTAATTACAGGGCTCTCTAACTTTTTGGTTCTTCTTTCTGAAAAGATGTTTCAGGATCCCGAATCCCAGCAGGTGTTGCAGGATTGGATGAAGGAACGCCAGGAACTCAGGTATTTTATTTCTTCTTTTTCAGGGGCTTCAGAATGCTAGTTCAGACTTACAAATTAGCTACTTGCCTGCTTGCCCAATTAACAAATAGTAGCTGCCTCCAGCATAGAGGTTTTAAGTTTTATCTTACGAAGTGAAATTGTATGCACACACTCTATTGCCCTTTTCAGCATTAAAATATGAGTACATAGGCCTCTAAATTCTGCAGAGTCAATTGGGACCTTAACTGATGGTTTTGCCTATTTTTTTTTTTTAATTCTAGCTCCTCTTTAGTTTAACAGTTTGCCTCTGCTTTTTAGTCTCTTCACCTCTCCTGGATTCATGATTTCCTACTTCAGCTTTGTTACAGTTGGTATAACTTGAGTCCCGCTGAATCAACTGATCTAGTTTTTAAAAAGTTACTTATCTTTAGTTCAGTTAGGGTAAGTCAGAATTCAACTCGCGATTCTCTATATCCTTTTGGAACAAAGATTAGAATTTATTTAGCCTTTCCCACTTTCTCTCCCCAGCATCAAATCTACATTTAAATTTCTCTTGGATGTAGACTTACCTCTACATGGTGTTACTTTGTAAAGTATAACAAAGATTTATATTACAGCATTGGCCTTTATCCAACTGTGCTTAGGCTGTAGCTCCCATTATCCACAGCTAAGCAACCAGTCCAACTGTAAGAATAAAACTTTATTTTGGTTACAGACCAGCCAGCAGCAAGATGTAGTTTTTGGTCTTCTCTGTGGTATTCCTTATTTTCTAAAACACATTTGATTACCAATGTGGGAAACAGAATTGTGAATTAGATAGGGCTCTTTTCAAGTTTCATGTAAAGTTTTAATAGGCTGGTTACACAGGTCCAGACGTGTTTTTTGTTGCGTATTTTAATTCCCTCATGGAATTCGGTTTTGTGTTTACTTGACTGACTCATTTATCAGCCTCATTGACTCTTTCTTGATGGGCAAAGGGCTGTAGATAGAATCTCTCACTGCTCCCTTAGAAGCCAAATCACCAGTTACAGTATCTTGAAAATCAGGGCAAATAAATGTATTAATCTGGAGCAGCTAATTTCTCCTTCTCCACTGCAACAACTACAGTGAGCTATATTGGCCGTAATTACATGCTCAATTATGTCACATTCGAAAGAGAGTGCCTAGACAACCAGTTTTCTTGGCAAGATTTTTCAGAAGTGGTTTGCCATTGCAGCCTTCCTAGGGCTGAGAGAAAATGATTCATCCAAGATCATCCAGCTGGCTTTGTGCCCAAGGCAAGACACATACCCGGTTTCGAACCTGATGCCTTAACCACTACATCAGATTGGCTGTTATGACTCTGTTGTTGTTAGTTGCGAAGTCGTGTCTGACCCATTGCAACCCCATGTATGATGTTCCTCCAGGCCTTCCTGTCCTCTTCCATCCCTCAGAGTCCATTTAAACTCACACCGACTGCTCCATCCAGCCACCTCATTCTCTGTCGTCCCCTTCTTCTTTTGCCCTCAATCTTTCCCAGCATTGGGCTCTTCTCCACTCTTATGACTTATCCCTTGCCAAATTCTGTCACAAAGCCAAGCTGTAAGTGGCTAGACATGGAATCCTGCTTGAACTCCAGAAGAAAAAGCATGAGTTGATGGGGATCGGAGAATAGAGAGGGAAAAATAAATTTTACCCCAGTTCTTAAATATTCAGAAGCTTGTTTTGTAAAGCATGCATTAAATCGTCAAAGAAACCCACCTTTGATGTAGAAGTGAAAAGGTGACAAGGTAGGCAACAGATCCTTTTTTTTGAAAATAGCGTTCAGGTTGCTGTACAGAGATTCCACAGCAGAAAGAATGACCTTCATATAATTTTGGGAATTATTTTCTGCCCATTCACTTTAATATAGCTTCTTAAATTGTATTGATAATATCATTTGTGAGTTGCCTTTGTGCTGTTCAGAAGCCCAGGGAGTTGCTATTTATTTAAAAACTATGTTCTGTTCTTGCTTCTCCTTTTGATGCTTGGAGCTAGTTGAAATGTCACAGATAGTTTAAATACACATTAAAGAAAATCCCAGGCATGATTGGCAGTTTTAACAGCTCTGCTCCTGCCTTATGCCGAGAGTAGTTATTTTGGTATGAGCAATAACTTCCTTTTGCACATGTGCACCTTGGCACGCACAAACACTGACAATTCCATGAAATAACTGCCAGCACAGTATTTGCTATTGTGAATCATATCCCATTTAATAAAGGTAGGAGGTTTTGTCTGTAGATTTGTCCTTTCCTTGGGTCTGTATGCTCTAGGCATGCCATAAACACTCTTGGATTATAGTAGGGCTATGTATTGTTGTAACCTCTGAGTTGCACGAAAAAAACCTTAGATGATAAAGCAAAAGAACTCTGTCTTTAAAAATTATAATACAGAAAATTCCTAATCACAAAATATCCAAGTTTAATGATACAGTAATATGAAATGGAGTTCTCTTGATATATTGCAAATATAGCCATGCAAAATTGATGAAGATAAATGGAAATGATCTGTGTGCAGTTACATAAGACAAAACATTTCTTTGATTTTATTTTTATTTGACTATGGAGAGGAATAATACATTTTGTATGCTTTGTCACTCCATACCCCAATCCTATTTTGCAGCAACTTTGTGCTTTGAATATTTAGGCATAATGTCAAGACCTTACTAATTTTTATAACCATAAAATAATTTAGATCAGTTCTAGAAATGAAAAGACAATTTGGATCTAAGGGCAGACAATGTATAAGCCTTAGTGCCAGTATTTTTTTTAAGAAGCTATATATTGCGAGATAAAATGCAGCCTTCTATCATCTTTATTTGGAAAACAAGCACTGGCCATGCTGCAAGATAGATAGAAAGTAGAAATGATGCCAGCTGCAATTCCAATTTTGTATACATGTATGCTCAGATTAAAATAGGAACACATATTCATACACATATATTTGCTCAGAATAAAATATGAAAGTTGGTTGCTTGATAAATAGAAACTTGGTGGAACCTGATCTTCTGATACTGGATATTCTGTGATTGGCTATGTCTGTCCTAGAGACCCTGAGAAACACCTAATCGGGTGGATTTCTTCTGGTTCGCACCTATTCGCTAGAACCGGTTGTTAACTTTCTAAGCAGTTCGGAGAACTGGTTGTTAGAAGAAATCTCCTTTTGTTTTTTCCTCTTTACAGAGATAATCCTGCAAGGAAGGCAGGAAGGGAACATTCCGGTGTTGTTTGTAGCCTAATCTTCATTGCCCTGCTTAAAATACTGGCTCTCCAGTTAACCCTTATAACATTCTTGGCAGTAGCCTAGACTTGCTGTCTCCACTTAAGCTTGCTGTCTCCAGTCACATGACCACCTAGCCATGCCTGCCTGCTAAGCCATGCCCATTAAGCCACACCCACAGAACTGGTTGTTAAAAGATTTGAAACCACCCCTGCACTTAATCCATAGTTATAGCTTCAAGGTATAAAGGTAATGCAGAGCGACCTCTTGCATCTTAAATATTTATATTAAATTAAAACCTAGACTCTTAGAAAATAGTTTAATACAATCTTTGTAGTATTTTATTCAGATACTCCACCTTGCCAACTGAGTCATCTCTGGAAAATGAAATCCAGCAACCCTGATCATCTGGTCCTTCTTTCTTTTCTTTCTCCCCCCCTGCATGCTCTTACAGGGCACTGACCAAGAACCTCTTCAACCCGCAGTTTGGCAGTATCTTTCGCACATGCCACAATCCCACATACTTCTCTCGCCGCCTGTGCCGTTTTTCAGATGTCTACATGGCCTCCCTCAGCTGTTTGCTCAATTATGACCTCAACTACACCTTCTACCCTAGACGTACTCCCTTGCAGCATGAGGCTCCTCTTTGGATGGATCAACTCTGCACTGGCTGTATGAAGACTCCCTTCCTGGAAGAGATGGCACATATCCGCTAGGGACCAATTGGGGAGAAGTTGGTTGTGATCCTAACTTTAAGGCAATGATGGGATGCTTGTATTGTTCTTCATATTAGAATCAACCTTCTGGTCTGCAGTTACATGTCAGATTTACAAAGCACAGAGCTTGCTAAGCCTTAATGATTGCTCTTTGGCATTCATTTTGCTTATGGATATAAGATGTATCTTTGTGGCTCACACAGAGATCTAGCAACTCTGACCCATTGTTCTTTGCTGGAACTTCAGCAGCTTTCCAGCCAGCACTCCAAAAGTTAGAAGAGACCCATTAATGGAGCATTGTCTGCCCTCGTTGCCAGGTGTGCTCCAGAGTTTGGAATTTCCATGTGCCCAGAGAGGAGGCGCTTTGGACTGGCCCAGGATCTGTTTGTTGGCTCTCCCTTCTCCTAGACAAATATGTTCAGTGTATGCTAGGTGGAAGACCTTGGTTTTGTAGATCGGTACACAAAGTTCTTGTCCCTTGTAGAAATACATAGATGTAGTGTTTGAAGTTTACATTCCCTCCCCAACTGTAAGGTCTTTTTCTGCTTGTAATGGAGAGGAGAACAGGGTGGGAAAATGGGGCGGCGGGGGTGG
>JANHFR010003954.1:658297-675883 GCA_032468015.1 Mimophis mahfalensis
AGGAGATTTCTTCTAACAACTGGTTCTCTGAACTGCTTAGAAAGTTAACAACTGGTTCTAGCGAATAGGTGCGAACCTGTAGAAACCCACCCCTGGCTATGAGTTAGGAGAACACTCAGGTCATAGATCTGCTCCTTTTATTCCATCTACAGCAACTATTGCAGCAGACATAGCCAGATGGCCTTATTTTGTTTTGATTGAAGCTCTGCTGGTTTCATTTCATCAAAATCTCCAGCACTGAGTCAGGATCTTAACATTTCCCATTTAATTCGGCATGGCAATGTGTAACTGGATATCACCAGCTTAATGATACCTCATAATGAGCCAATGGATGTACACTCTCAGAGGCCTTATAAAGATTTATTAAAGGCCACTGGAAGGGTATGTGCAACTACAAAGGGGAAGAGAAAGGTTCTTGTTGTCACAGGACTGCTGCTGAAAATCAGCAGGTTTGTGTGAGGAGGGCTTCTTTCCGTTCATTAAATTTAGACCCACAAAGTTGTGCTATGAAAGCTATTATCCCATTGTTTCCATATCCCACTCATTGTCACTGAGCTGTGGCTGGTAGGGGCAAGAAAATAACACGTATGAGCATAAGAATGCTGAGTTAACAGGAGCAGCAGTCGGATGTCAAGCAGTAAGACTAATAACTCTTTCTACATTTTTATTTTTCATTCATGTCTATACTTCTCAGTCTATCCAGTTGATTCCTTCCTCTTTCTTATTTTCAATTCTTACTCTTCTGCCCTCTGCACCTCAGCTGGGCCCAGCATGTTGCTAATCTCTGCTCAGGGCAAATCCCAAACTTCCATGTAGGATTACAGAAATTGAGAGTGGAAAGACCATTGAGGTCATTCAATTTATCTTCCTGTTTACTGCAGAAATCCAAATTAAATTATCACTGACATGGCCATTCAGCCTCTGGAGGCAGAGACCATTTAAAAGTTGTTAACTGGCCTCCGTCTTAAAGAGTTTTAAGAAATGTATTACAAAAACTGTTTTAAATTTCCTGTGTAACTAGCTATGGTGTTTGTTATTGCATTTCCTTTAATTTCACTTGAGTCTTGGGTTTTTCTTGGTGACATCTGCAATTGCAGATAAATCAAGAAGCTGCTTTTTACCATCAGGCATAGGATTTGTTGCTAAGGTGATGTGTTTTGGAAAAGTGTTTAGGCAAAATCTAAAGAAGCCCACCCACACATGCTCCATGAGTTCGGTCATCACTCAGTATATTCTTGATCATTCCAAGAACACATATCTATTTTCAGTGCTCACTTCACCACAATCACCTGCTGAAATTTAGATTTAGATTTATTGAGACTTGTATGCTGCCCTTTTCCCGAAGGACTCAGGGCGGCTAACAACAATTAAAAAACATCAAAATACAAAAGTTAAAAAAGAACTAAACACCAAACTCAATAAATCTACAATATTAAATTGGATAAAACCACACATACAATTAAAAACCAATTAAAAAACCCAAAATCAGCCCAGACCGGCTTGCTGAAATAACCAGGTCTTCAGGTCGTGGCGGAAGGAGCAGAGGTGGGGGGCCATCCAGATCTCAAGGGGTAACTCATTACATAGGGTCGGCGCACCCACAGAGAAGGCTCTTTCCCTGGGAGCTGCCAGCCAACACTTTCTGGCCGATGGCACCCTGAGAAGACCCACTCTATGAGTGCGCACTGGGCGATAGGAGACTGTCACTGGCAGAAGGTGTTCCCGTAAGTACCCTGGACCTATGCCATGTAGGGCTTTATAGGTAATTACCAGCACCTTGAAGCGTACACGGAAGACAACCGGCAACCAATGCAGCTCGCTCAGGAGAGGTGTAACATGGGAGTATCGAGATACTCCCATCACCACCCACACGGCTGCATTCTGGACCAGCTGGAGCCTCCGGGTGCACCTCAAGGGCAGCCCCATGTAGAGGGCATTGTAGTACTGCAGTAGCTAAATACTGTATGTCTTACCTTGAATAACTGAACGCCAATGCAAGCAAACATGAACTGCAGCAAAGTGGTGACAATCATGATATTTCCAATGGTGCGGATTGCTACGAACACACATTGTACCACATGCTGTTTGGGAAAGGAGGCACATGGGGAGAGGAAGAGATAGTTGAAAACACACTTTTCAGCCCTTAGGTCATCTGAAAAACCAAGAGAGGGAATGGGACAGAGAGTGGCCCCACCCCTTCACATCTTACATGCGCCTGTATGTGAAGCAAGAAATGGATGGGTCTATCCAGTTTTGCATTTTAGGACAACTTTCTGCAGCCTAGTGCCTCCTAGACGCATTAGGCTGAAATTCCAACTTAGCATGGCCATATCTAGAAAGCACCATATTGGGAACATCGCTCAAGAACCAGCATCTATTCTTCGGATAAGTCCTCACCTTCAGCCCTTTGGCTCGGTTGATGGCTCGGAGAGGACGGAGTACCCTCAGTACCCGCAAGATCTTCACCACAGAGATAGCACTGGAGCTGAGGTAGAAACAGGTAGGCAGGTGTAAGAGCCAATAGGCCCGTACCCAACCACGGGCCCACTTTTCAGATAGGATGCCCAGAGCTTAATGTTGCTCCTTCTTAATCCATTTGGTTCTTTGTCAGGGAGCATACTTATCCTTTGCATATCCTGCTTTCCAACTTACTGGATGCCAAAAGAAATGAGTGAGACACTGACAACAAGCAGATCCAGGAGATTAAACCAGTTCCGGCAGAACGAGCCCTTGTGCAGGAAGGCACCATATGAAGTCATCTGTAGGTAAAGATGTCAAAGCAGCTGTGGGTCTCTCCCTTCCTCTCATAGGTGTTGTGAGAATGAAACAACTTGGAAATTAATGCCTGGTTATTTTGCTATAAGTGATTCTGCTTCATAAATCAAGTCAGCTATATGCAAGAGGCTACCAGCAGTACAGATCTCTCCCCTCCCTCAAGGTCCATAAAGGCATTTCCGTTCGTTCTACAGGCTGTACTGGTTGGTATGTTTCTCTGTCCCTTAACAGATGGTATATGCCAACACTGTATTGGAACAGACCTACATCACACCCATATATAAAGAACACAGAAGTAGGTGCAACCTCATGGACATGGCAATTATATTTTTAAGAAAACAGTTACATTTTTGCAATTATGTTTTAAAGAAGACAGATTACTTCTGATTAGGTTTATAAAGATACTGTATGCTTTACAAAATATGAGCAATAAACTCTCAGAACTAGAGGGATGGCTTAATAGGACTCCCTGAATCAGATGGGACTTCCATGCCTTGTATAAGCCCTAGCTCTTTTTAAATATATATATATGTAGATAAATACAGTGGCTTAGGACAGTATTTTAGTCTAGAAATAGTGGCCTAAATGCAATATTAAACATAGATTAAATGAAGATTTAATCTGCTATTTCTGCCCACCCCTCATGGCACACCAGATACATTCTATCCTAGAGGTAAACTGAGTTCAATACTGAGTTATCCATTACAATTATAAACAAGAGGGTATTCTCAAGTTCTCAAATGGTGCAACTCAGGCTTAAGAATGCAAACATGTTGAGGGAGCTTTAGTCTTCTAAGTCCAGAATTATTTATAAACACATCCTAAATAGCAAGAGAAATAAGCATTTGGATACTTAGTACAGAAACAGAGAGTTCCCATGCCTTGACATTTATTGTTGGAAGTTCTAGATCTCTATCCCAATTACATTTACATTTTTACAGTCTCTAGCAGTTCATTATGTAGTTTTCTTTAACCCACTCGTCTGCTTCCTACCCTATAGTTTTAGTATCCACAAGGCTATATGAGTGATATCATGGCCTCTAGGATGCATGCTTCATTTCTGAGTTGATAGGCTTTCCCCTTAATCTACTTAGTCTTTGTACCTTGAGCAAGATCTCAACAGTGAAGATGGACGTGAAGGCATAGTCTAAGTAGCCCAAAATCTGAGTAATGGGAGAGAAAAAAAGGAAAGAAAAAAAAAGCTGAAATATAAAAGCCAAGGAACGGAGAGAGCAAGACAGACAAGTGTGTGGATGAAGGAAAAGGGGGCTTTTTGGCCTCCACCTCCTTTCTTCCATTCTTTGACAACATGGGTCATAGCTTACATTGTTGCGGAAGGAGTGTGCTCGGATGGGATCTTCAGCTGCCAAAGAGATGCTGCTAAGAATGATGAAGACAAGGATGAGATTGGTGAAGATGTGATGGTGGATCAGCTTGTGGCACCCAACACGAAGGCTAGTTGAAGAAGGGAAGGCAATAAGCTAATAACGTAAGGCAGAATTGACCTGAGATCCAAATTCCAAAAATCAGGAGGTGATGCTCTGGGGCTAAAAAAAAGTGTGACAGAACACACATGGAATTTATTCAAATAAGGGCAGAATATGAATGGTAAATTTGGAGAAAACCCAGTGACTACAGAAGCAGCCCTAGCATATAGCAAAGCCATTGGAGGGATATACATTAAAATACGTTGGTGGTATAGCAATCTCCTGAAATATCGAATGACAGGAAATGTGAACCTAGATCAGAAGCAAAGAACTTGGTGCCTTTTCTTATACTAACAGGGAAGCTATTGAAGGTAACTGGGCTGTGCAGCAAGACAATCTGGGAAACCACAAAAGAAGGGGACTGCAGTTCATCAGCCCAGCCAGACTTGAAGGCAGTAAGGGTCTGGCTGACTTTGGATCAGTGGTGCTTCAGACTGGTTCCTCAGTCTGAGCAACTGGTCACTAGAAAAGCCATCCAGGCCCTTCCTCCAATCTACATGCTGTTGACTTGACTTCTGTCTGCCCCAAATACAGCAGTTGGATTTTGACTCAGACAAAGATTATGTTCCCTTTTCTGAATCTTCTAATTGACAAATTGCAGCCCTAATCCCACAGGCTCTGACACTAGAAGAGGGGAAATATGGACCTCACTCTACAATTCTTAGAGGCTGAACTCACATTCCTACAGAGCCAAAAGATATTCCCCCTACACTTCGTATACTCACGGGTTTGTCTGGCTAAGGCAAAAAAAGGCGCTTCCATCAGGAATTGGTACAACTTTCTCCGTAGGAGAGTCTTCCAGTTTGTCTAGGTGGGACTCTGCCAAGCTCTGCTGATCTGCCACCTCTTCCTCTCCTAAACAAAGGATACTTCAGCTTTGGATAACCAATTACATAATGATAGACATGTGCACAGTACATTAGAGTAGCACAGATAAATTTCTGTCCCCAAAGAGCTTATAGTTTAAAGTACAACACTAGAGGAAGCAGTAATTAAAAGGGTAGAAGTAGGCAGGTGGGGATGGTTCAGTTAGGCTAAACATCTAAACAAGGAAGAGATCCAAGGAGTTATGCAAAGAATTAATGCAAAATATGAGATTGAAGAAAGGGACGACAGAGAATGTGGTGGATGGATGGAGTCACTGAAGCAGTCAGTGTGAGCTTAAATGGATTCTGGGGGATGGTGGAGGACAGGAAGGCCTGGAGGAACATTGTACATGGGGTCGCGATGGGTCAGACATGACTTCACAACTAACAACAACATGAGATTGCAAAGGATCATGTTAAAATTCTAGAAGAGCAGTCCTAGTCATAGCAGGGAGCAAGAAAGGGCAGAGTCCTTGAAATGAACGGAAATCTTTAGATATATCATGACTTACTAATATTCAAGTTAAAACCAGCTTGAGACTATCTCCCAAAATAGCTGCAGCCTTGAGTTAAGCAGATGGCAGTTTCTAGACAGGAATCTTATTTATCTATATATTTTGTATAGTTGCTGGTCCTTCCAGAAAGCCCATTTTCCAAGGTAGGCATTGGACTTAAAATGAACGATGTAAGAGGCAATAAAGATGAGATTCCATTATTTGGGACTAATACTTTTGGAAGTTTGGGTTGGGGTCAAGGGTAAGTTTTATAGCAAAGTACTGTGTTGGCTCTCAACTTTGGAAGCACTGACATATCAACAATATATAATTTGGAAAAGAGGCCAGTGTACAAGGAACTATTAAACAGACAAGGAGATATAAAGACATGGGCTGAACTTGTAGAGCAAGGTCTAGATTTGGATTGGTGGGCGTATGCTCGGATACAGTCATGTTACAGGAGAGATAAAAAGAATTATGGAATTTACACCTCGGCCCAGGAACTAAATAAAATTTTGTTAGGGGATGAAAG
The DNA here is from genome assembly GCA_032468015.1 of Mimophis mahfalensis. NCBI lineage: Eukaryota > Metazoa > Chordata > Lepidosauria > Squamata > Mimophis > Mimophis mahfalensis. The sequence continues at coordinate 664,452 of JANHFR010003954.1, forward strand.
TATGCTTATTTCCAAAATTTATGTGCTCCTTTTAGCACTAAAGACGGGTGAAGAAATACTTAAAGATTGCATGATTGCCTGTGGGAGGAATTTTGGGTATGCAATCCAACTGAAAAAACGGCAACAAATTTTGACTAAAAATTTGAAACTGACAAATGGCAACATCCTATAAAGAGAATGTATATAAAATGGTGTATAGATGGCATCTTCCCCCAGCGAGGCTGGCTAAGATGTTTCCGGGGTTATCTGCCGCTTGTTGGAAATGTGGGGAAGCCAGAGGCACATACTTCCATCAATGGTGGACATGTTCGCGAGAGAAACCGTACTGGAAAAAGATTAAAAGATGCATATGGGAAATAACAAGGGTGGAGCTGCAATGGAGGCCAGAAATATTCCTCCTGGGAATTTCCCTGGAGGGATTAATAAACAATTGTGGTATTTGATACTTGATATCTTAGTGGCAGCAAGAATTGGATATGCCCAAATGTGGAAGGGGAAAGATATTCCACAGGAGTTTCAAATTGTGAATAAAATCCTTGACTGTGCAGAGGCTGACAGATTAACATATGCACTGAAAGGCAAAGAGGATTTGGAATTTTACAAGAGTTGGGACTATTGATATCGGTGGCTGGGAAAAAGGGGAGTAATGAGGGAGGGGCTCACTATGTAGCTAAGACGAGAACTAACTGTATAGGGAGCAAAAACCATAAATATATAATATATATTGTATATAGTTTTTTTCTTTCTCTTTGGGGCATCATTTAATATTGTTATGTTGTGAACTGAAGAATAGTGATAAGAGTCTTTGCTGCAGTAATACATTTATTATTATGGAGTGGAGATTTTTTTTCTGAAAAGTCTGTTTTTCTGGTCTAGTTATATTTGTTTGTATTTTTGGTGTTTCTTTTGTCTTTTTTGTTCATGACAATGTGATGAGTTTGTTGTGTTGGATTTTGTGGGGGTATTGGTTGTTCTGTGTTATACATTTTTTAACCTGTAAAAAGTTAAAAAAGAATATTTTTTTTTTAAAAAAGATGAGATTCCAAAACAGAGTTGTATCATTATGCTTTTCATACAGTACAGAGTTATAGCACCAAGCCACAGCATACGTTATCTGTGTGAGCTGTCCAAGGTCCTGCAACCTGAACTGTGGCATGCTTTTATTATCCTGCCATGTAATCTCCTTCCTGGAATCAGCAGAGTAGGTGAAACTAATGAAGCCTCAACAAGTGAAAACAGGAGAGATTTATCAACAGAGGATGGCGGAGAGCTGTAGCAAAACTATGTAGGTATGAAAAGTTTGTTCCCAATCAAGAATTGATAGAAACCTAGTTTGATATAACTTCTCCATGTTCCTAGTTAGGCATCCAAGTCCTGTATCCAACAGCTTAAAAAGCATTATTTTCTTCTGTAATTGTCAATGGCCAAAGAAAGAATAAAAATTATCAGCAACAAAAACATCAACTATTCATATTTAGTAGGGCCAGCTTTTCCTTCTCCTAAATAAAAGACTACTTTAGCTTTGCCTCTAAAGATACTTTCCAAAACATACTTGATGGGTATGCACATACCCTGAGTATCTACACTTCATGTTTGAGATCCTTTGGCCAGATTTCGAGTAGCAAATTTGCACATTTAGAGAAAAGAAAGATACATCTTTATTCTTGTTTGGTGTAAATGCAGGAAAAAAAGCACAGATAAGGGGAATAAAGCATCAGCCTGTCAAGCAGTGACCCTTAGTGGAAGAAAAGAAGCGCTACAGGAAGCATTCTTCATCTGTGAAGTTTTGTAAAGGATGAAAATGTGTTATAACTGTGTCATCTGAAAAATTACATGGTTCAAGATTGGAGCAATTATGGGTCCTCCTAACTTACATGTCCCTCCAAATTCTTATTATTCTAGAATGCTATTAGTATATATATAAATTTGTCAAGTAACAGCAAAAAGGGAGGTCTGTGAATTTCAATCCACAATCAACTTACATCATTTGTCTTCTTTTTTTCCTTGCAGTTAGTGGCTGCTAAATAGCCCAGAGAAACTGAAAAACAGTGGGTGTCACTGTCTGTTTGAAAGTTGTTTTATGTGGAAAAGAGCATACAGGAGAAGAAGCGGAATTACTAATCTGGCCAGTTGTAATTTTTATACTCAGTTTCAATCCTGGCTAAAGGTTTTTTTCAAGTTTCCTCTGTGGAAAACATAAACAGCTCTTTGTTTCAGTTTAGTAGAAAACTACAGTTCTGGGGTCATATGCAACCATTGAAGCAATTTGGCTGAAGTCTAATTGCAAAATCCCATTGCAAACGGTCAGTTTAGGTCTTTGTCAGGAGCCATCTGTTCTTCCCTTGAATTATTTTGTTTGGAAGAGAGAAAATAAGATTTTAGAAAGAAAGAGGAGAGAATGAGAGTGAATATCAGTTGTGACTCTTTCCACTTCTTTCTTCAACCCGCCTACCACATGGCTTCCAGTAGACTATCAATAAGAGAATGCAATGGTCACCCACAAAAATCCCCACCCTTGTATAGGAGCCACAGTCTTTATGACTCTCACAGTACTAGAATCCCTTTCTTACCTGCTCCTTCATTGCCTTCTTCTACAGCCTCCTCCTCCTCCTCCTCCTCCTCCTCACCACCTTCTACCTATAAAGAAAGAAATCAGGAAGGTCCAATGTGGAGAGGTATTTTAATGAAAGAGGGACTCATCCCCAAATTTTCCCAATTAGTTCCTATAGCATTCAAGGAAGGGCATAAGAACAACCTGGGCAGAGGAAGGTGTGCAAACATGGAAGGACAAAACAAACAATGAAAAATGAGCATACTTTTCTCCTACAAAGGCTTCCCCTTGCTGCCAGATATACTGCATGTTTCTTATTCACATACGGTATATACTATGCTTGCATCTAAAGCAGGAGATGAGGATATAAATTGTAGGTGAAATGAGAAATTTGGGTGAAGGGAGGCTGAAAAAAAGATGGAGGCAATAAATGCAATGAGGTAAAAGCAAGGCCTTCATTTGGCACTGCAAGTTCTTTTTGAAAATTAGTTGTTTTCTAATTTACTCTAACTGGATAGCATAATATCAAAGAAGGCTATTGTGCAATAAAAACGGTTGGGTTGAATTTGGTTAAAGGTGGAAATTTTGCCAAAAATAAGGATGATTTTAGATTGTGGAAGGCACCCAGAAATTGTGCAAGCTACTGATAAGTTGAAGATGGAATCACCACACATAGATTAAGAATGCAGAAATGTCTTTGGAGAAAGGAGAGATTGTGAGGTACACAATTTGGACAACTGCTTCTTATGAGTAAACTACAGCTGAGCTGCTGGGAGTCAAGGGATTACCATATTTTTCAGAGTATGACACTGAAGTATAAGACAGACCTGGCTTTTGGGGAGGAAAACAAGAAAAAAAAATCCACCTCTGCCTGGGATGCTCCCCCTCCCCCCGAAGGCCATTTAGGGGTCGGCAGCCTCAGGCCAGCAGATTCTTGCTATGTCACCTGTGGCAGCTCCCTGCCCACAAGCTCCAGGTCAGCAGCAAGCTGTTCCAACAGGTCTTCCTGTTGGCCAGCCAGCTCCACAAATGCAGCTGCCTCCTAGTTTCAGAGCAACCTTTGATGGAACTCTGGGGAAGCTGGCCTATTTCCTTAGCAGAATCTGGGCACACGCTGATCAATCATCAATACTGGTCAGATGGTGAACTGGTGTCTGCCACTGCCGATGGCATGAATGAGGGCGATGCTTCATTATTTATTGCCCAACTGCATGAAGAGGGGCCACAGAATTAGATAATGTTGATCTATTTGTTCAATTGCTACATATTTGATTTGAGGATCGAGACCGGGTCGATGCAAACAAGGCTCTTTTGAAGCAGATGCAACAGGGCAACCAGCCACTCAAGGACTTCATTTGGGATTTTAGGAGGGTAGCCGGTTTCCTAAGGCAATGGCCTGATCATATCCTTCTGCACTATTTCAAAGAAGCAACTGACCCGGAGGTGAGAGAAGCTTGTGGGATTTGGGGAGTACCTGAGTGATTGCAAGATTCGTGTAACTTGGCCATTAAGCTGGATAGAGAGATTTACCCCCATCAGAAGCTGGCCCCTGAGAAGCCGGTCAGGAGGCTCTAACACGACAACTTCCTGCAGCACCCCCTGAGCCACGACCTGCACCAGCGCCAGGCATCATTAAATACTACAGATGTGGCCAATAGGGTTCATAGAGCTTCTGAATGTTTAGCTCCAACCCCTCTCCCTCAAGGCTGGCCTACACCAATGCCTAGAGGAAGAAACCCTCACAGGAAGACTCTGACCCAGGGAGGTTCATCCATCAAGCCTTAGAGGGTCCTCCTCGGTCAGGAGAAGCTAAGGGACCTCCAGCTCTGGGTGATTCTCCCTAGGACTTTGGAGAAGAAAGTGATCTGATGGTGAGTGGGGTTGTTCACCCTTTCTCAGTAAAAATAAAACTGACAGTGCCAGACAACGGCAAAGTGGGAGAATTAGAAGCCTTAATTGACACAGGGTGCTCCAGGTGCTTGATAGGATTGCCAATAGTAGAGCAGTTGGACATAATGCACACCTTGAGAACCCCTATTAGGTTCTAACAGGTGGATGGGACTCTAATTGGAGGGACTCCTGCCATGCTCCTAATGGAATTAGTCAGGCTGAAGATGTGGTGGCACCAAGAACTCTTACATTTCATAATAGCCCCCAAAATGACAGAGTCGGTCATACTGGGTCTTGCATGGCTTGACAAATGAGCTCCTACTATCAGGGAGGATGGATTCAGGAAGATCATAATAGGAGTGGGACCCCTTCCTCCTATTCCTCCTAAGGGGCCCCACACACCTCTGGGTCAACCATCAGTGGGTTCAGCTGACACCGCATGGGAGCAAAACTGAGGGATCCCTACAATTCCTAAGGAATATAGAGACTAGGCTGAAGTGTTCAGTGAGGAGGAATGTGACCTCCTCCCACCCCACAGAGACACAGACTGTGCCTTTGAGACTGAACCAGGGGCTGTGATGCCAAAACCTAGGATGTACGCCATGACACCAGCAGAGATGAAGGAACTGAGGCAGTATATTGACTCTAATTTGGCCTGAGGGTTTATAGAACATGCCAACTCGAGGATAGCCACCCCTGTATTGTTTAAGGAGAAGAAAGATGGCAATTTGAGATTATGCATTGACTATAGAAACCTCAACACTATTTGCATAAGGCAGACCTATCCACTCCCCCTCATGTAGGACACATTGAACCACTTGTCAAAAGGCAAAATATTCACCAAGCTAGACCTATTACAGAGTGTGCATTCGCCAAGGGGACGAATAGAAAACAGCCTTCAATTGCCCATTGGGGAGTTTCTAGTTCAAGGTCATGCCTTCTGGGCTGCAGGGAGCACCAGTGGTCTTCATGCAATTAATAAATGAAACCCTACATGATCATTTATACAAGGGGTTCTTTTTTATCTGGATGACATCCTGATCTATAGTGAAACCTTAGAAGAACATGCCAAATTAGTGCGCCAAGTGTTAGAAAAACGATTGGCCGCAAACTTTACGTGAAACTACCCAAGTGTGAATTCCACAAAATCTCACTTGACTACTTGGGATATCGCATTTCGAATCAAGGTGTCGAGATGGATCCAAACAAAGTGAGAGCAGAATTAGATTGGCAAGCCCTATGCACCCGCACACAATTACAGAGCTTCCTGGGGTTTGCCAATTTCTACAGACAATTCATTCCAAACTTCGCTGAAGTGGCTCTGCCCCTAACAGGACTGCTAAAAACAGGGCCCTCTCCAGCAAAACCAAAGCCTTCACAGGCCATAGCATGGACCGTGGACTGCCAGAGAGCTTTTGAAAACCTGAAAAGACTTTTCAGAAAGGAACCTATTCTACAACACCCTAACCCTGATAAGCCATTCATCGTGCAAGCTAGTGCCAGTGGTGTCATTATCGCTGCGGTGCTCCTCCAATATTCCAACACAAACCAATTAATGCCCTGTGCTTATATCTCCAAGAAACTAACAGAGGTGGAGAGAAGATGGGCAGTGTGGGAAAAGGAAGCTTTCACAGTTGAATGGGCATTGCAGTATTGGAGACATTTCTTAGAAGGGGCAGACAAGCCATTTGAAGTGTGGACTGATCACAAAAACTTGGAGGCATTGAGAACCCCAAGGAAACTTTCAGCCAAACAGCTTCGGTGGGCACAATATTGCAACCATTTTAAATTCAACTTGAAATACATACCGGGGGACAAAACTTGTTAGCTGACATGCTATCAAGGAAGCCTCAGTTTGACAGCCAATGAGAAGAGATAGTCCATGCAATAACCCCAGAGTCTCAAGTGGTTGTCAGGTTACCACCAGGGCTCAAGGCAGAGTCCCAGCATCCTGCCTGGCAACAAATTGACTGAGGATTTAAAAGCAGCGTTGTTGATGGACCCAACAGAACAAGGACGATCTAACGATGAGAGACAACCTCGCTTGGAAAGGGTCCAAGTTGTATGTGCCTGAGAAAATAAACTCTTGGTGCTAAAAAGGAGCCATGATTCCCCTTTAGGGCATCATTTCAGATTCCTAAAGACACTATGCTTAATCAGAAGGCAGTTCTGGTGGCCAAAAATCAAATCTGATGTGGAGGACTATGTTAGGAGCTGTTCCATTTGTGCTACTTGAAAGACCTGGACTGGGAAACCTCCTGGATTGTTACAGCAGGTAGCTGACCCTAACAGACCCTGGGAAGAAATAGCCATGTACTTCATAGTGGAGCTACCTGTTAGTAAGGACCATAATGTAATATGGTCTCTTATTGATATGTTCTCCAAACAAGCTTGAAGAAACTTGCAACCCTATTTGTAAAACGTATTTACAGGCTGCATGGAGTGCCTAAGAGGATAATCTCAGACAGAGGGGTCCAATTTACAGCAAAGTTCTGGAGGGAGTTTTTGAAGTTTATGGGGCCTTCCCAAGGTCTTAGCTCAGGCTACCATCCGATGACTTTGGGGGTGGTTGAAAAAGTCCAGGCATTGGTAGAGCAATACCTCAGATGTTATGTCCAGTACCCACAGGATAACTGGTCTGATCTGTTACCTTTCGCCGATAATAATAATATATAATTATCGCATATTATCACTTATAATAACTCTGTACACCCTAGCACAGGACAAACCCCGTTCCAGGTAACAATTGGCGTGGAATTTGTGCCTATACCAGAGTTGCCTGTAGAACCCCCCTCATCCATGTCATTAAATGAATGGGTGGACATTTTTCCAGTTGGGAAAATACAAAGAAAGCATTGAGAGACACTGCCGAAAAATACAAAAGACAAGCAGACAAGCACAGAGCACCCCAATGGCCATTTAGGGTTGGGGACAAGGTGTACCTGTCCATGAAATATTTAAGATTGAACCTTCCAAGTGAGAAATTGGGACCCATGTTCGTGGGACATTTTCCTACAGTGAAGATGATCAATCCAGTAACTGTGCAACTCCAGCTTCCTAGATTGTTCGGGAGGGTTTATCTGGTGTTCCACAGCAGTCTGCTTAAACTGTTTATACCATCAAAAATTAGATCTCCCCAACCAGCTCCTCCAAAACCCTTGGTAGTGGAGGGCCAATGACACTATGAGATTCACAAGATTTTGGATTCAAGGGGTCAACTACAATACTTAATTCATTGGAAGGGGTACCCTTTGTCTGATGCTTCATGGGTGAAATGTTGGAATGTAAAAACTGACAAGTTAGAACAAGAATTCCATGACAAATTCCCTAACAAACCTAAGGGTCCCCCTGGGGCAGGGGGAAGAGGGGGATGATTCATTTCCCCTAAATGAGTACTTTTATGGGAATTGGTTGTTTGTTCTGCAGGTCATCATAATTTCTGGAGGTGGGGAAGCCTGTCAGAGTTAGAAGCATGTATTTTCTTCTTGTTTCTAATCTGACACATTTCTAGCTGGAGAATTGTAAGGGGTGTGTGTGGTAACTTAAATTCAAGGTTAGGTTGACAGTTGATGAAGTAATTGCAGATGAAAAGAATTGGCGCCAAGTGGGCCATTGTGATTGGACAATGCAATTTATGATGTGTGGATGGGAGTTTGGGTTCAGGTACTTTTGTGAAAATCGAAACCTAAGATTCAGTTTTGGGATTATCTGCATTGCTGCCAGCATGGGTCTCCAATAAAAGTTTGACTTGAATGGACTTTGACTCTGAGCACTAACTGGGAATGGGGAACCTTCATTGGAGCTCTGACATCTTATAATTTGTAGGCTGCCTGGAGTCCAACACCTCTGGAGGGAACCACATTGGGAAGGAAACATTAAAATTGAAACACTTCCCTTATTGATATCTATAGCTACGGTATCCAGGGAACTTGGATCAGGACCTAAGCTTATGCATTCAGTGTGTTTGGACCTCACCTTCACAGTTTTCTTCTCTTCCTCTTTGTTCTGTTCTCCTTCTGCTGGTGCCTGTCTGCATTACAAGAAGAAAGGCAGTGGTGGGAAGAGTGTTAGAGGACAAAAAGGAAAGGAAAGGAAGTCATTAGACTTTATGTTGCGTTTGCCATTTGAGCTTCTCAGTATTCTTCTATATTCAATCCCCATTTAATGAAACACTTCTTGTATTTATCTCCTTCTTAAATTGGATGTGTTGGCTCGGTGGCTAAGATGCTGAACTTGTCGATCAGAAAGGTCAGCAGTTCGGCGGTTTGAATCCCAAGCACTGCATACCAGAGTGAGCTCCTGTTACTTGTCCCAGCTTGTGCCATGTAAAAATGCAAGTAGAAAAATAGGGACCCTCTTCGGTGGGAAGGTAACAGCGTTCCGTGCGCCTTCAGCATTTAGTCATGCTGGCCATATGATCACGGAGAGGTCTTTGGACAGCACAGCACTTTGAAACAGAGATGAGCACCGCCCCCTAGAATTGGGAAAGACTAGCACGTATGTGCAAGGGGAACCTTTACCTTTACCTTTAAATTGGAGTACTGTACATTCCAAACTTTTACTTAAACAATCCTGCTGCAGTATAAATGCCCTTACATGATGGTTTATAGTAGGGATCCCCAAACCCTGGGCCACAGTCACTACTGGGCTGCGGCCTATTTGGAACCAGGCTACATAAGCAGCAGGCCAATGTGCAAATGTGCAGCTCAACTTGCACAAGCGGTGGGCTGCTGCACATGCACGTGTGTGCACCGGCCCACTGCTCACACAAGTCAAGTTGTACATATGTGTACATGCTGCCCACCACTCACGTGACCCAGTTCCCCTCTCTCCCCACCTTCCTCAGCCAGGCTGCCAAGCTACAAAGATTAGGGACCGCTGGTTTATAGTAGTAAAATAAACAATTTTACAAAGTTACAAATCAAACAGCTATTATCTAGTTGAATTTCTTTCCCATCCTGCCCTCACTTAGGTTATGCTCACTTCTCTTCTTTGGAGGTATTAATATCATCTCCATCAGCAAGATTGTCCACTGCAATAGCCAAGAAGACATTGAGTAAGATATCTGAGGTGAGAAGTTTAGAGAAAACAATCTGATATAAGAGGAAACAGTCCTAATTCAATTTGAAGACACCAGAAGAACAGTTTTGTCTTTTCTTTCTTTCTCAAGGAGGGACTTCCAAATTAAAGAATGATTGCTCCTTTAAAGAACTAAATTGATTGCTAATGAAAGACTTGAGCATTTAAGTCACAAGGTCCATAAAAGTTGAGCTTAGGACTTTATGTAGCCATCCTTTGTTATAGTGGAAGGTGATCAACATTTTGATCTGCTTCCCAAGGAGAATGAAGGGTGGGTAAGACTGACATACTGTAGCAACTAATTTATACATTAATTAGCACTAGAGCAACTTCTCTTAATTCTCCTGGCCTTAACATGCAAATAATATCACTGCCAACAGCAGGGTCAAAGGATACAGTTGCCGCAAATAAAGAGAATGATGAAATAGATGCAGACCAGCATGCCGGGAAAATAGGGGCCGCCATAGGCCATGATCCCATCATACATCACTGCGTTCCAATCTTCCCCTGTCAGTATCTATATTTCACAGTTGGACAGAGAAAACAGCAACAGCAGATTAGACAATTCTATAACCCCTCTCCAAGAACTTCTCACAATCTTGTAGTGAACAAATACTAGTCTTGATCCAGTGAGGAGGGATATTGGAATCCCGATTCTTTTTGGTACAAATTCACAATTTAAAGTTCATTGTGAATGGCAGGAGGTAATTCCGAACTATTTCAGTCACATACTCTCCTGGCTCACTTGGATTATTAGCAACTGTCTGTTAGCTCTTCCACGCGTTATCATTTGAACGGTGGGTATATAACACAAACCTTTATTATATTCTCAGACCCAGTAAAAGAATATTCTTGCAAGCATAACCAGCTTTGCTTTCTTCATAATATTAAAACCTATTAAGAAGTCAGGACAAATAATTACTTCTGACAGCAAAATATATTTTTTTTATATTGAACGTTGCCAAGCATGAGAGGAAACAAGAATTCTAATTTCTTTTAAGTTTATGCATTTCAGGTTTGAAGCAGAGATGACAAAGGCAGGGCCAGCTTGGGTGAGCATACAGAAGGGATAGAACTTTATGTAAGCACAGTTTATAGAGCTGCCCCCACACATTTTGCTCTTAAAAGTTTATGTTCCAAGTGGGTTTTTTTTCTCCTGATAGGATTTAACTTCAGTTCTGGAGTACATCAAGCCAATTAGATTATAATAGTTTTAAAGAGAACTTCATGGATTTACCTAGGTGTAAGCAAATATACCCCTCCATCCAAAATGTACACCTTTTACAATTCTAACATGCAGTGCTGAGTATTTACTTTTATATCTGAGGTCAATTACAATATTTCAGTAACTTACGCAATGTTGTTTCCTTGTCTAATTTCTTAAGCCTTTTTCAAGAGCTAGGCTTCAACCATTACAGAATTTTGAAGCTGCTCCTAAAATGACTCGTAAGTCTAGGGAACCATTTTCCTGAAAGCCATTGCCATTTCCCAAACCTTGAGATAGCACTAGTTCTTGAATAGCTTTAAGAATAATATTTTCTCAGCCTAAAATTTAAAGACAAGGATTGCTAGCAGCCGTGTGCCTGGCATTTATTTCTTGGAAGTCATTCACAAAATAACTAATTATATGAATCACATCTCATATATTTTTCATTAAGAATCAGGACCAAAGAGTTTTCACTAACTCTAGGAAGTAAATGGGTCTAAAGAGCAATAGTTTTATCATTCAGGCTCTAAGCCAGAATAGGAAATGTCACTCCTAAAAGCACCAAGTAGCATGGCCAATAGCAAGAGAGCTGTAACTGAAAACATCTTAGAACGCCACCTAGATGAGTGTTTCTCAACCTTGGCAGTTTGAAGATGCGTGGACTTCAAATCCCAGAATTCCACAGCCGGCGTTGCTGGCTGTGGA
>JANHFR010003955.1:40483-55889 GCA_032468015.1 Mimophis mahfalensis
GGGCAACAATTTCTGAATCAAAGAACCTCAGTAGGTTCATAGAATGTGTCCACAATTTGGGACCCATTATTCCTATGGGATTGAATTTGGCAAAAAGTTACAGCTGCCTTCAGTGCTGCTATGTTGCTGTACCACCATGTTGCCATGGTCATGTGATTGTCATTTTCACTGCTCCCAGCCAATTCCCTAGAAGGAAAGTCAATGAGGAAGTGGCAGGAATTTGGAAGTTGCTCCTGTTCCCATTGCTTTTTTGTCTGCCTAGGAAGATTCTATTTCTCTCTTTAAGTAAAGAAATGTGTCTCTCAGACAATGACCAAATGGATTATTGATCATCTGGACAAGGATAAAAGTGAAATTGCTTGAATATATCAAGTTGTTTGTAGGATTATCGGTTCCGTTGTGTTGGTTCTGTATGTACACATTTCCACTACTGAAGACTGAATGACTCCTTGCTGGCGTTTAAGGTACTGTAATTGAATGTAAAAATAAATCACTTTAAAATTGAGCTTGCTCTTTCTTGGAGTCCAGATCATTTAAGACAATATAACTTCCTCTTTGGCCTCAGGATAAACATGTTGTTGCTTTCCCTCCCTCTTTTTTCCTTTTGCAATCCATTTCCATTACTGGCACAGTTTCATCTTTAGTCAGACGCCTGTCTTGTTCGGTTGTTTATTTGAGTCTCATCCTGTTTCACTTCATCCCATGCTTTTTTTTTTCTTTTTAAAAAGATTTTTATCTCCAATGATCTTTTCGTGCATCGACCTACCTTTTTCTCAACTAGGAAAAATGATTTAAACCAAACGATTGAAGACATTATTTCACGAGTTGAAAGACATCCATTGGAGAAGGGAAATTAGAACAACTGAGGGTGGCTTACTGAAATGTTCACTCAACGCAGGAGCCAAGAATCTGCTGGAAGAATTCAGGCCAGCTATAAGCCAAGCCTGGCTGTAAGAGCAAATATGTAAACAAAACTACATAAATTGGAATCTCCAAGTAAATATCTGGCCAGATATATGCATCATGCTATCCCAAAATGTTGTTTGCTTAGTTTTTACATAGTCTGTTGGATGAATCCTAGCTATTGTGGTTAATAAAAGCATGGATTATAGCAGCATGTTGTTTAAAACTTGTCAGTTGTGATTTATTCATTAAATCGCGGCTCAGCTTAACCTCAAAAACTACCCTACGTGTGAATTATCAAATGTTATCCTATTGATCTTATTTAGTCTCCTCACTGACTTCTGCATTTGATGCCTGTTGGCATTCAAGCTTCATGAGCCAGTTAGGGTCTAGTTGTTAAGCCATCACACTAGAAAGCAGGAGGTTGTGAGTTCAAGTCCCGTCCTTTGCTATGAAAGCCAGCTGGACCAGTCACTCATTCTCTCTCAACTTCGCTCACCTCACGGGGTTGTTGTTGTGGGGAAAATAGGGGAAGGAAGGTGTGTTGGATATGTTCATCACCTTGAGTTACCTGTAAAAAATAATGAAGGTGGGAAATAAAATAATAAAAAATAAGTAAAGTAAAAGTAAAAATATTCAACTCCTTGTGAGGCTTAGGTTCTCTCTATATTTCCTGGAAGGCATACATTGTAGCTAACCAAGCATCATCAGATATGGCTATTCATACATTTCCAATCCCAGGCATGTATGCCCATTTTCCTACAAAAAAGAAATAATGATCAAAAATAGATAGGAAGAGTGTTCTTTTCCGATGCCATGTTCTACACCAGGAATGCAAATAGGCAGGGAGATGCTTGGGCTGCATACAACCAATGAAATAAGAACTCTTATCTGTACAGCTCTAAAAAGTGTTGAAGTGGAAGGACTCCAAAGAACGGGAACATTAGCATGCCTTTTAACCCTAATTATTAAGATATTTCTCTTGTTTGGTCATGAAGATAGTCCAGGAAGGGTATCTGGAGGACAACCATTTTGGAGAAGGATGCCTTTTATGGTTGTACTGTTGTTGTTATGCAGCTTTTATGTGTTTATTTTATTTAGGTTTATTTTAGTCTAAAATTTTAGTACATTGGGTGAGTACATCATAGATTATTGGAAGGGATGCATCTTACATGAGCCACTTGAAGTCCATTTAACAGAAAAAAGCAGGCATAAATAGTAGTAGCAGCAGTACTACTGCTACTTCTACTGTTTAATTAGTAGTATAGTAGTAGTAATAGTAATAATACATTATTTTCAAAGGAATGTTTGGCATTCCCTTTATTTTCTAAATGATTGGTTTAAATCTTTTGAGAAGTCAGTTTTATATTGTCCTGCTATTCAATTGCTGTTCTGTTTTTGATGCATATTATTGTATACTCAATTATTTTAATATTTAAAAGCAGCTCTGCAAGCTTTTTGGATAAGAATATATAATACATGCTCTCAATCAGAAAATAAAAATGTCCCTGCCAAATACTGTGAAGCAGGTTATACAAGGTTACAATCAAAAAGTTATAAACAATATAAGGTTGCATTGTAAATTAAATTTCCCTGGAAAATGACCAAGGCTACATTTATGGCAAAGAATAATTTTTAATGAAGTACAAGATTGCACTCCTAATACAGAACAGATTATATGACACATAGCTCTCTGAGCTGAGCTGCTAAAAAAAACCACACCAGAACCTATTTGGTAATTATTAGGACAACTGTCAAGAATGTTATATGAAATGTTATCTTAGTGTATCCTTTAGCAGCTAAAACAACACCCAATCAGTTGGACAAGTATTACGTGATGCCTAAATTATTCTGTAAGATGAAATTCAATAAATTTCATAAGATGAAACACAATATTTCAGCTTGTCGAAATTATATGTGGATATAGATGTTGGATGAACTGCAGCAGATAAAAATCCATGAAAATTAAATGTGAGCTTTGTAATGAAAAAAAAAATAGAGATATAATAATTTTAGTAAGCGACTTAGAGACTTACGTTTTGAAAGAGTCAATTGGTTTGTGACTCAGATTGTTGGTAAACTATGAAAATCTTTGCTGACTACATTGCTGCTAAAAGTACCCAGGTTGGGTATATATTTCTTTTCAAGCCATAATATAATTTGTTGGGTTTCAAGTAAATTATATCTTAAGACTTTATGTGCTATACGATCCCAGACCATTGTGCTCTATTCACTAAAACATGGTTGTGATGTGTGAACTCAGCCAAGAGGATCTAATATATATCACCACAAGAAACGCAAAAATATTTATATTGGAGCATTCAAATAATAGATGCAACTAACCTAGAGACTTCACTTCCACAATGTGGCTGCAAGATTATGAGAAATGAAGACCACCATATCTGGAAGAAAGCAGATTGAGAAAGCTAGACTCCCACAATCAGCATTGAGACTGATAAGTCTCATGCAGCAGCACCCATCGCTTACACAGACCTCGGCCTCCCCTGGATAGCTGAGGTGTGCTACACCACTGTGTTATTAAGATGAATGAAAAATGGAAGGACAGTTCTTTAAGTGGCATTCTGTTGAACATTGCCTGGCATAAACCTTATTCTTAATTGGAAGGAACAATATTATAGCAATTGTACTTAAATTTATATACCTCTTTACACTGTTTTATAGCCCACTCTAAGTGGTCAACAGAGTCAGCATACTGCCCCCCAACAATCTGGGCCCTCATTTTATCAACTTCAGAAGGATGGAAGTCCTGAGTCAACCTTGAGCCTGGTGAGAATCAAACTGCCGGCACTCAACAGAATTAGCCTGCTATGTTGCATTCTAACCACAGCGCCACCGCAGCTATTAGGGCACCAGGAAAAATATCCGTAGATTTTCTTTTACCTAGAGTAGTACATTAATATTTAGATGCAACAGTAAAAGTGGCCATTATCAGTCATCTGTGGGAATGAGCAAATAAATGAAGATGGCCATAATAGCCCTGAAACCAAAGCCCAACTGGAATGTGCATTCAGATGGTGAGGGACTTGGATTATTCAGGTGTGAATGCCATCTTTTTTTTTTTTTACTCCCTCCAATATCACTGACATGGTTGTGGAGGAAGTGAGTGTACAGGAATGTAGACCGTAGTGGGGAAGGCCCCAGGCTACAAACCAGGAGCCTGAATTATCTTCCCATCTTAGGCACAAAGCTAGCTTGGTGACCTTCAGCCAGGCTCTTTATCCAGGGCCCAAGAAGGAGATAAAACAATTGCCAGGAATCAAAAACTGACTTGAAGTCATTAAAGAAATTAATATACAGCTTTTAGACGTGAGCCATGGTGGCACAGTGGTTAGAATGCAGTATTGCAGGCTAATTCTGCCGACTGCCAGGAGTTCGATTCTGGCTAGCTTAAGGTTGATTCAGCCTTCCATCGTTCCGAAGTCGGTAAAATGAGGACCCAAATTGTTGGGGTCAATATGCTGACTCTGTAAACCACTTAGAGAGGGCTGTAAAGCACTATGGAGCAGAATATAAGTGTTATTGGTATAAGATTTTGCTTTGCTTTACTAAGATTTGACCAGGTGACTATGCATCACCTCAGTGCAAAATGTTCCCGCTCGCCCCTTTGCTTTTGTCCACAGGAGAGGTCCTTGTTGCCCCTTTGCCTCACTGTTCATGGTAATGAAGATTTCCCAGTTCAAAAGTGGGGTCACAATGTTCAATAGCTGGGTAGGTACAGATCCTGGATAAGTCTGGAAACTCTACTACTCTCCCACATTCTGGGACTCTTAATTGGAGCAGCAAGCAGGAAATGCTGGGTGCCCTGGGCAGATTCAGCAAAGGCAATAAAAAAGAAACAGCTATTGTGGAACAAGCAGGGAGCATCTTAAGAAGAAAAACACGAGCTGGATGGACCTATGAAGTAAGCTGAAGAAGAAATGTTACACAGAGGAGCATTGGGGGAAAAAAATCTATTTATATAGAAGATGTAATGATTCTTGATCATGAACTACCCTGCACTTGATCCCAATGACAACCACAGCACAACTATTAGAGAGAAAGCAGCCTCAGAGCAGTTATAAGGCCGTTATTGTAACATCTGGAGCACTTTCAGACAATCCTGAATCTTCAAGTCAGCACAACATATATAGGTTTTTGCTCAATTGCTCAACAAAATTACTGTTTCCTGTTAGATGGAACAAACATCTTGCTGTTCAGGTCAACTTTTCTGCCAAAACAAAAGGTTACATGGGAACAATTGCTTTTTATGGAAAGCAAGGCAGGAAGACGAGCCTCTGGACACAGCTGTGTGTAAAAGAGTTGTATACCTGCAGCCATTGCATCTATCAAGACTCCCCTTACTCTCTTTGCCTGAGGAGGTGGTAAAAATTAAGAATTGGGAGGAATGGGCTCGCTCCTATTGTAGCATTAGGAAAAATAACCATAGACTGATAAAAGGCTACGTACCTGTGAAAAGCATATACCGTATTTTTCGGACCATAAGACACAGTCATATTTTTCGGACCATAAGACGCAGCTGACCATAAGACTCACCCAGTTTTTAGAGCAGGAAAACAAGAAAAAAATATTCTGAACCAAATAGTACCGGTATACTAAAATATTTAGCTCTGTCATTCTGAGAGTGCTTGCCCCTGCTTGTGCATGCGCTGGACAGCATTCGGACCATAAGACACACCCTCATTTCCCCCCCACTTTGGGGGAAAAAAGTGAGTCTTATGGTCCAAAATTAATGGGTAAGCTGATGAACAAGTAATGTCTCCAATACTCAGAAAACTATTCATGATAGGGATTTAGTTATGCATGTATATATGTAGCCAGCCCGTGAGGGATTGGAAGCGTGGACATATAAATTATCAATGAATTCTGGCTAACCTTTTGCTGTTATTAGCAACAAATTAGCACTTGACCTGGAATTGTCACTATAAGCGGTGGGTCAGTTGTTTTATTATAATACCCTGTGAATTGGATGTGTAAATTGGCCCTATTTAGAAGGTCAGGCAAATGAAACATAAATCTCTGGGTAAAATAGCATGATCTTCAATTACCCCTTTGATTTATTCCCTTCAGTCGAAATTAATTATATAGCTAGGATTTTTAAATCACTTGCGAAGCAGATAATAATTGAGCTTCGCTTTAAATCTGTAAGCAGCTTTTGCATGCCACACAATATTTTTTAATCGTCTTATAAACAGCATTTTATATAAGGCAGGTTCCATTATTTGGGCCTTACCAGGTAGCAACAATGTGAAGGATATACTTGTGATAATTCTACGGTATTAACCAGCTGAATTCACAAATTAGGTTATCTCCCAGATTGACAGCTATTTTTATCATCATTGCTTAATTGGTAGTTGGAAAAAAAATATTTTGCCTTAAATGACTAGTTTGCCGTGTCTTTAAAAAAAAAATATTGTCAGCCTCCAAAAACCAAGAAAGACATCTTGTGATTCTTCCAAGCAGATTTTTTTTTTACTGTTCCTTACCTATAGACCAGGAGTGTCAAACTTGAGATAACACATTGTTGCCATGTGATGTATTGCAGCTTTTCCCACTTCGCTAAACGGGGGGTGGCCGTGGCCAGCGGATGACGCATCTGGCTTGTGAGCCATGAGTTTGACGCCCCTGCTATAGACAGAATCTTGCCAAACTAGAGCAAACTACCACTCCCATAAGCATATTGGGGATTGTTGGGGAGGAGCAATCTTCACCCTCTTTTCTCACAAAAGTCTGAACTGAATTGTTTCGTTTCTTTGGAATGCCCCCCAACTTCTGCGAATCCAAATTAAATCCCATCATAATTATAAATCTAAAACCTATAAGAACCCCGCCCCCCCAAGGATCCCACTCGTTTCATTGTAGTGACTACAGCTTCTCAAGCAAGCTGGAGAATATACAAAGGGTTTCGCTGGGACTTCATCTACTCCTGGCCTACAACTCGTAACTACAAAAGAAAATACGTGGAGTTGCTTATCACTTGAGAAGTCATTTTCCATTATTTACAATTGTTTGGATTTTGCATATTATGTGATCAGATCTTTCTGGAGCTGAGGCAGAGAATTGATGCTCTTGCTTAGAAAACGATGAAATTAGAAACCTTGTTCACTGATTCACACAAGACAAGAACTATTCAGTTTGAAAATTCACATTAACAATGTCTACCAATGCTGAAATGCTGTTGAAAATAAATACAAAAGTATTAAGGTAAAGTGATCTATTTACAGAGCCTGTTTCATGGAAATATGAAATATATCTAAACATCGCTTACAATGGTATATTGTAAAACTATTTTACCTAAAGCTAATGCCTATACATGCAAATCCTTTGAGTTTATATATTGGGTTGTAATTTGGAATACATTTAGTATTTTTAAATCCTTCACAGCAAGAATATGCTTTTTTTTGTTCAATTCCATATTGCATATTTGTATGATTTTTCAATATTTGAATCTTTAGTTAAAAGGATGGACAGATGTAATACAAATGCAGTATCAGATTTTGCTCCAGCAGAATTATTAAGTCTAAAAAAAAGGCGGTCTTATTTTTCTCACAAAAGGTTCAAATACACGGTTTTTAAAATATTTGCATTCTACAAAACAAATGACAGATGACTTTGAACAATTTTTTTAATACACAGGCATTTTGCCCACTTCATGTTTATTTGGGAAGTTTAGGGAATAATTTGTTCCCATGTTGTTGTATGTACCTCATCAGAAAAGAAAAACAAGCAAATATAGGCAAGACTAACTGGGGGGAGTTAAAGAATGTTTGAATGGATGTGCCAGGCAGCTTAATAAAAAAAATTATGTCTGCTAAGTTGGTAAGCATCCCAGCTAAGCACTTCATATAGAATATCCAATGAATTAAATAAAGCAAAGATATTATCAATACCTAGATAGACCTGGCAAACTATTGGACTCTTGACTGAAACAACAAAACAAAGCAATCTTTGTATTATTAAGGGTTCTTAGAGAAATAGTATATAATAATATCAATTTTTTTCAGTCAATATTTATTTTTTAAAATGTTTATACTTGGCTTTACAATACTGAATAAATGTCACTGAGAAAGGAATCAATAACTTAAAGAAATAATAGTCCTTCTCAAGATTACACATGACCAAGCTGTTTATTTTTATCTTTACCACTTCAGAAAATAATAGTTAATTACTATTAAAAACAGTAAAAAAATTCCTGGTCCTTGTAACTTGGGTAATATAAAACTCACCTTGATTTATTTATATTGTTGAGCAATTATAATGTTGCTTTTATGGATAGTCGTTTTCAATTATAATTTTGAAGGTTGGTAAAGATTTTGATTCTCACAGCTGGCACCTGCCATTTAAGTTCAAAAAAGTTCAAAAAAGTATTTCAGGCTAAGTGATCTTATAATTAACCATTCAAAAACCCTGAAATCATAACTTTCATCATCCAAATAAGGCTTAAGATTAAAAGAGTTTTAAATTTCTTGGAGAGGGAGAGAAAATTAGTGAGACAGAGAAAGATGGTCATCAGGCATATCATCGACCTCTACATATTTTGACCTACATTTATTTATAGAATCCAAATGATCAATTACGAATTTATTCCAGACACAATTAGAAAGCTATTATGTGATCCCTCTTGTATCATTATTCTAAATAACTCTTTTTGTAATCTTAATTCTATCACATTTTCCAGCATTAAAAATGCAAAGCATTTGGAAGATGCAGGGATGCAAGTATAAGTCTGATCTTTTTTCACATGGTAAATTTATACTGTGAGACAATCTGAGTTTAAAAAATGCAAATAAATAATTGTTGTTAATACTATTTCTATTTAGGCCATTTTATTGTCAATCAAATTTTCAGACTATTTCAACTACTGCAAGAAAACTTTGGATTGGCAGTACAGAAATGAAGAGTCACCACAAACACAATTACACCAACTTTTGATATCACAATCTGATCTAGATTCTGCATGAATTACCAGTAACTGTATCTACAATTCTTAAATTACGAGTTACTGTCCTATTGCTCATGTTGAAATGTATCCTGAATGTTTTCCAATTTGTAGTATTTTTTTAAATTGGCAAAGAATATTGATGTGCGTCTTTTCCTCCTTTCTTTTTGCATACTAAAGCAATAAAAATATAAAAAGTAAAGAGCTATGACCCAATTTGGTTTGGAAAAGTTGATCACACTTGGCAATCTCAGGAATACACCTTCTATAAAAGACACCCTAGATTTGCTAATCAGCATACAATTTAATCTTCTATTTCTTGCTGAAATGTTTCTATTGCTCTAGTATTTTTGCAAACCATATTGCAGCAACAGGAAAAAGGCATTTCTTTAATAAGTAACATAGAAAATGAACATTGACTTCAATGCCTGAAATAATAGTGACGGACTTCAGAGTGATGCTTCCACACAAGTTTGTTTTGACAGCAACATTACTTCCCTTTTCTCTTTTATTTTTGGAGGAGTGGTGATGGTTCACTTTGGATTGTCTTCACTCTTGTGCATATCTTTTCCACTACTTGTTCACCAAGAATTCCTTTCTGCGTTTACATGAGCTTCACATAAACACAGCTGCCATCACTCCAGATCTTTCTGGGAACAAGCGGGAATGCGACCTGCCCATTCTTGAGTCAGCACAACACTAGGTCAGCCTAACATTTCCTTATCTCCATAGCCAATTCCTCTCTGCGTCTATTGCATCAGTTCTCAGTCACTGCCAGGAGGGTGGTGCCCTGATTTGGGAGAGTGCCACAATGTTGGTCAGTCTTCTCTCTCTTTTCACAATGTTGCTAGCCAGTGAGGCAGACATCCATCAATCAGGATGCAGGACGTTTAGATTCAGCCAATCTTCTTTGGGCTGGTTTGTCCATACCTCCTCCATTTGGTCCTCTTCCAAATTAAGACTGTGCTAAATACACATATGGAGAGATTACAGAGCAGAAAGACCCAGGGAGGAAGGTGGCAGTCTCCATCTTGATTGGAAGGGAGTTCTACAGAGCAACAGAACTAAAGCTGACAAGATGCTGGCAAGCACTTTGACTTTTAAGGGGAAGAAAATGAAAACTGACA
Source organism: Mimophis mahfalensis (assembly GCA_032468015.1). Taxonomy (NCBI): domain Eukaryota; kingdom Metazoa; phylum Chordata; class Lepidosauria; order Squamata; genus Mimophis; species Mimophis mahfalensis. The sequence goes on from JANHFR010003955.1 coordinate 50,471, forward strand.
AAACAAGCCACAATGATTCACGATCAGAGGGGAAGGGATGGACAAAGGCCGCCAAACATTCCCCAGACGTGGATCCAATTAACCCCCAACAGGCTAGTTGATCTTACCTGCCAGATGGAAGATGTTGGAACGAAACATTTTGTGTGTCCTTTTCATGGGCTGGAGATGAGATGAAGGCTACCTACCTCAGGGAGAAAGTGAACGTTGTTCTCAGAGTATGATTGTGCCATCTTCAAGGGCAAATGGGGGCACAGCCTGCCTCTACTTTGCTTCCTTGTGCCAATGTTAGACACATTATAAGCATGTATTTAACTACTGACATGCAATCAGTCAATGTTCAATAGAAAATGTGACATCAGTGAAGAAACACAGCAATAAATGCTCTAAAGCTTCACATTTAAGAGAACCGATTTTATTCAGTTTTCCCACCCTATTTTTCTTCTTTCTAGATTTGCCTAGTTCTATTAAAAGACAATTCTTCCACAATATTCGGTTATTCAATCAAATCTGTATAGCAGGCATAGACTAGCATATTCAGTTGTCTGGTGAACTACCGTTCTATAACCCTTTTGCTGTGTTTGAACTGAACTTAGATCTGTGTTAAAAAGGCAGAAAGGGAAGTTCAAAAGAAAATAATGGTTGCGTTTGCTTTAATGGTCCATTGGCAATTTTCAAATAACAGCTATGAGAGTGATCACATATTAACCCCTCAAACGCCATTCTTACATTAAGTTCTTTTCCCCCCTAAAATCTAAATTGAAGAAACTCTTAATTATGGAGTTATTTCATGAAAATAACAAAGAACCTAATTGTAAGGCAGATACAAATTTTGAAATATCCAGTAAAGCGATATATTTATGAAGCACTCAAGACTGCCCAACTTGCAATCTTAACCAAAGAGCAAGTGGACAGTTTTGATTTGACTCTGAAGTCATGCATGGCTGTCTGCATGGTAGAAATCATAAAATGGAGGGAAGATCAGTGGTGGTATCCTACCAGTTCGGCCTCGTTCAGCCGAACCAGTGACAATGATTAGGGGTGGTTCGCCGAACCAGCAAAAACCACCCCTGGCTGGTCCTGCTCCCTGCCCCCATCCTTCCCTTTTTTTCAGCTCTGCTGAATCACGCAGCACAACTAGCAGCCACGCGAATCAGCAGAGCTCCGCTTTTGAAGCTGAGGAAACGCGCTGTTCCCATCTATTTCTCCTCTAGGAAGCAGCAATGCATTTTGCAATAATTATTTCTTTCTTCTTTTTTCTCCAGTCCTTGTATATTTGTGACAGGTAAGCAACTTCTCTTCCAATAGTTCTGCAGCTGATGATCCTAGTTCCTCATCCAACAGTCTAGAGTCCTGTAGATCATTTGTCACTATAAGTGTCCTGGAAATACTTAATTGAGTACAGTCCTTGTTGATCTGGGCACCAAACTATCTGGTATGGGTTTCTATAACTCACTATATTGTTTGTGGGGAAAAACACTCTTTGTCTGGCTCCTCTGAGATATCTGTCCAGTATGGTTGAACCTCTGGCATAGCTCTCATCTTTCTCAGTGCATGAGAACCCCACAACCACGTCAAGGTAGTGATTCACTTTGGGGAACTATTGTTACAGCATTCTACATGAGATAGTTCTTTGATTCACTCAATTTCTGTTTTAGTTGCTAGTGTACTTGCACTATCATAATTATTGAACTCTGAAATTTTCCCAAATAGTATTTGAAAGGCAATTAATATGTTAATTATTTAATGCAATTATCAAGAAAGGAGATAAATATGTCAAAGGATATGTAATGCAATCATAAATAGTGAAATGATTGGAATAAATTAATACAAAGCCTATGTGTGATTATTTAAAGACAACATCACTGTTGAGGTAAAAATTTAGCTCTTTTTTCACACCAAGGTAGGAAACAAACAACCATAACAAGCAAAATATATAAATAGATGAAGAAACACATACAGTAATTGTTCTATTGTTATTTGAAATTAAGTATCTATTCAGATCCTATAGCCATTTTGGAGGAGGGGGAGGAGAAAAATACAAAATATACCAGAAGTCAATGTTTCTTGTTAAGAACAAAGTCAACACTGAATGGGAAAATAACCACAAATGTTAAAAAAGCTACAGCAAAAAAGCCTATCAAATAGCATCCTCTGAAAAATAGAGATATCTCTGCATAATACTGATTTGACTTCAGCGTAAAAGTGATATTTCTGAATAGCATAATGGGTCTCTGGGGACAGAAAATGGAAGGAACAAATAGTTAGATTGCAGTGTCAATATGACTGATGGAAATAATTGCTTTTCCTCTTTGCTTTACATGAAAACAGAAACATTGAGTAATCATATATTTGAGAAGTACAGTTTGCTGATAAGTCCTGAGACAGGATCCAAAATTAAATCTCATTGCCAAACAAGATTACTAAACAGCACTTGTTATCACTTTTTCATTTTGAATATCAAAGCTTTATATAAAGGAAATCTTGAGAAATCCTTTCTGCATAATCTTCTTATTGAATACAAATAAAAATATTTTACCCACATAGGATTGATATTATGAAAGAGAGAAATCACAGTTTAAACCATTTTATTACTATTTGAATTCATTGTCATAAAAGAAGTGATGCAACTTTAAATAAGGTTTATTATAAATTTGTGCTGCCTACTATTGCTCTGCCGTTAAATCAGAATCTTGTCCTGAGATTAAGAGCTGATCTTTCAGTGAACTTCCATAACGTCTTTGCACTTCAGCACCATGAAGTACCCATTAGGAAGGTACTAATAAATCTATCCACACTCTTCTCTTGATTGTGAACAGTAACAAATTCACTCTTAATAATTGCCAAATAATGATAAAGGTTAAATTTATATCCTGTAAACAAAGCTATTGAATTGAATAGCTGTCTTAAAAGGACATAGTTTTTACGTAGTTTTTAAAAACATACTACATAGTACAGGGTTGTCAAACTCACATCGTCACGTCATCATGAGATGTATCAGGACTTTTTTCCGCGTCACTAAACCGGGGGTGAGCATGGACAGCAACTGATGCATCTGGCCCATGGGCCTCGAGTTTGACACCCCTGATATAGTACAAAAGAACCACACTAAACTCAATCATTCCTTTTTTGCTGAGAATGCAAAAAAAATTAAGTCTGCAGTCTAGTGGAACAGTTTTCTCACTCTGCCTCTACTTAACTCTAATCCTAAACTGATCCTCCATGTGCCAGTTCATCATTCATTCATTCATTCATTCATTCATTCATTCATTCATTCAATTTATATGAATGAATAAACAACTCATGTATAATTCTGGGCAGTTCATATTCATTAAAAGCAACAATAAACACAGATTTAAAACAATAGCAAATATACCACACACAAAGATAACAGGATCAGGGCCATCTAATCTCAGAGGCTATGTTGTTCCATAAGGCAGGTAGTGCAATAGAAAAGGTCTGCTTGTTTGAACTCATCATATGAGACCTTGGTGGAGCAGGCTGTAAGGACTTAGCCTACCAGTCAGCTAGCCTGTAATTAGGCATGTTCGAATCTCACCAGGCTCAAGGTTGACTCAGCATTCCATCCTTCTGAGATAGGTAAATTGAGGACCAGGATTGTTGGGGGCAATAAGCTGACCTTTTAAAAATACCGCTAATAATAATCAGGCATATACAAAGAATGAAAGCTATTGCTAAGCACATTGATTTGTGAAGCACAAATCAATGTGCTTCACAGATTGTAAGCCGCCCTGAGTCTCCGGAGAAGGGCAGCATATAAATAGGATAAAAATAAAAAATAAAAAAAAAATGATTGTTTAATTGAAGGGACAAAGTGCATTTTTACTTGTTTTTAGGATGGGCGGAGATAATTGAAGACAGGAAAACTTGCAGATATGATGACTTTATACCTTATACCATAAAAGGGTTTATCGGTGACCACCATAACCCTGAATTACACACAGAAGCTGACTTGGAGCCAGTGAAGTAGAGATGTAACATGGGAATATTGAGATAGGTCAATAGCTCCCAGCACAGCTACTTTCTATGTCAAATGTAGCCTCTAACTGGTCTTCATGGACTGCCCTATGCTTTTAGTAATTCAAAATGGATGTGACCAAAGCATGAGCGACCATGCTTGACCTTTTGGTTTAGGAATAGGCACCATTACCATGCAGCAAAAAGCTGCGCAAACGTCTACCCATTCAGAACCAAACATGATAAGTCCCCAGAAAAGTGAGTTTCAAAGCCAAGAGCCATTCAGTCTTGCCAGAGTTCTTCCTCATGCAGATCCCACAGCCGCCAGGCATTGAAAAAGAACCTTGAAGAATGGATGCCCAAGGTACAGGTGTGTTACTGGATATTATCAGCATGTAGATGATACTTCATCTCATACATCTGATGATTTCACCTAAAAGCTTCCTGTAGAAGAGGAGCAGGGGAAAAGGAGAGCCTTATGAATCCTAGGCACCATCCTGTACACAGCAGGAACTTAGGGTTAGGCCTCTTCCCTTTCCACATACAACCAACCCCAAATGGAACCATAGTCAAAGTAACATTTTATCTTCCACTTCAGCCCTTTGAACTAGTCCAGGAAGATGCAATGATCACTTGTAGTGAAGCCTTCTGAAATCAATGTGCCAATTCAATGCATCACTACTATGTCACCAGCAGGTATGAAAAACCCCACCTGAGTGCTATAAGGAAGCCTAAATCCTAACAGAAACTTATCCAGATAATTCATTTTCTGCTGGTCTCTCTCTCAGCCCATTCATTCCACAAAGTTGTTGTGGGGAAAATAGGAAATTGGAATGTATTAGATAATGTTCATCACTTTGAGTTATTTATAAAAACAATAAAGGTGAAAAAGATGGGATACATAAAAAATAAAAATAAATAAAAATAAACACGTAACTATTTCCATCAAAAGAATTTACTCAATGGTGGAAGAGAAAGGTGAAAACATGACTGTCAAGATTAGCAGAAAAAACTTCAAGAACTCATTGTTGGACTCAACAGTATCAAACAATTTTGAGCGAATTCCTCCTGCCTACTGAGTTTCCTTACTCCCTTGCATTCCCATGTTTGCACTTTTCCAAATTTAATAGAGAATAAAATATTTTCTGCTCAGTTGCTGCAAGAACATTCTGTATTCTCCCTTCAGTTTTGTTTATTCATGAGTTGCTTTTCCTTCACTTCTATTACACAGAGAGAAAAATGCTCCTGGATCATTTTCTTAGAACTCAATTTTTTTTTCTTTGTTAAAGCTGAACTTCTCTTCCATAATTCTATTGCAGCGGTTCTCAACCTGCGATCCCTTTGAGGGTCAAATGACCCTTTCACGGGGGTGGCCTAAGACATTTTCCTCCATCCATTATGCATCTATGCCATAGATAATTTTATGGTTGGGGGTCACCACACC
>JANHFR010003955.1:227673-240290 GCA_032468015.1 Mimophis mahfalensis
AATGCCCTGTAAACCGCCCTGAGTCCCTAGGGAGAAGGGCGGTATAAAAATGTAAATAAATAAATAAATAAATAAATCACCCAAGATCAACATCAGGAAACACAAAGAGGTGAAGATTATCTCATCCCACAAGGTGAGAAAACTGCATTTCTTTCTTACTAGACTCAGTTCAATCCCCCACAAGACAAACCATGTTCATGCTCTCTCAGAAACAAGGAAACTTTATCATAAATATTACTAACCCTTTCTTTCAGTGTATGGCCACCTTCTATTACTAAACTGCCCATTTTGCTATCAAACAGTTCTTCCTCAGCTTCATGCAGTTGTCCTGCGCTCTTCGACCTGGTCTGGAACAAACCAAAATATTCTTCTTATAATCGTATTAGCAGAATTTTCTTCTAACAGTCACATTGAAGATGTTCCCGAAAAGCTGATCGTTGGGGATACAGAGTGACTATCACACATGTGGCAGGATATTTTCTCCAACACGGGTGAGTTTGAACTGACTCTTCAGTGATAGTATTTGGGGGAATCAAAAAGTTGCTCACCATTCCTTTCATGCTGAATTTACCATAGGAAAGTGCCCCTGAACTACACTTTTGTCATAATATTTTAGCACCTGAAGACAGGACAAAAAGCAATGGATGGAAACTAAGGAGAGAAAGAATTTAGAACTAAGGAGAAATTTCCCAATGGAACGGTTATCAGTGGAACAACTTGCCTCCAAAAGTTGTGAATGCTCCAACACTGGAAGTTTTTAAGAAGAGATTGGACAGCCATTTATCTGAAATGGTATAGGGTTTCCTGCCTGAGCAGGGGGTTGGACTAGAAGACCCCCAAGGTCCCTTCCAACACTGTTATTCTGTTAAATTATTTGGAGTCATCTTTCAGATCCATTTAATCGAGGATTCAGCTGACACCATTTGATCATGCAAAAACATTTTAGATTCCCCGTAGCATTAGTTCATTTTTCCTATCCTTTAAAAAATCATTAAGATGTGGGGCAGGGGGGAAAAGAGAATATTGAGTTATCTATAAAAAAATACCCTCCCACCAATATTCAAATGACATGAGCTTGTGAAATATAGTGACAGTAAAACTGAACATATTTGATGGTCAATGTTGACTCTTCCCAGTCTTTATGGAGTGAAGTGAAGAGTGCTTATAAATTTCTAGTGCTTTCCTTCTGAAATGCCATTTAATGAGGCAGTCGTGTTAATAATTTGTGCTTGTTTTTTATTATTATTTGTCAAGAATTCAATATTTTTCTGATTCGAATTTTGCTTCATTGGGGCTTCAATGGCAGTTTTTAATTAATGGTACTTGAAGATGTTTTCCCTAGTTCCTAGTCTCACATTCTTAGAGTAGGTTTGCTTACAATTTAGAAATGATTTTAAAGTACAATTAACATTAATCATTATAAGATATATGCAAACAGATATGCAAATCTGGAACTAAATATGCACACATCTAAAATACTTGAATTAAGTAGTCCTTAACATTTTAAATGAAATCAATATTTTATGCCTGTCCCCCCCCCCTTATTTTTCCTGTTACAATGTTTCACTCACCAGGTACCAGATTTAGGATCGCTTCTGAATATTACAATTTATTCATTTTTTGTCATCCTGCTTTTCATTTTGGGACTAGGCAAATGCCAGAGGAAAGGAGGGAGAAAGAACTCTAATTCTAATCCCAATACCAATCTAAAGAGTGGCCAAATATGGATGGAACCTTTTCTACCTTTGGGTTTACTGTTCATAACCAACATGATTACTATTAGGATACTAGTAGACATGGATGGATGAATGAGGTGGCTGGATGGAGTCACTGAAGCAGTTGATGCAAGCTTAAATGGACTCTGGGGGATGGTAGAGGACAGAAGGCCTGGAGGAACGTTGTTCATGTGGTCGCGATGGGTCAGACATGACTTCGCAACTAACAACAAGACATGGCAGGGAAGGACTCAAAAAAGAATGCTTTGCTTCCAAGATTGTGGCTGCCATCTTGAGGTTTTTTTTTTTTATCCTACCTCTGCAGACACCCTTGCTGATAGCTGTATGTTGAAGCGGAGCATTGAATGTTGAATGTTGCATAAGGAGAACCTTGAGTATATCTCCTCTTGGGAAAACAATTTGAATGAGAAATTATGATCAAGCAATGGGTTCTTGGGACATATCAAATGCAGAAAACAGGCTTGTCTTAAACTATAGTTTATCTCCAGTGTATCCAGAGTATCATGGGTAGGTTATGACTCCAAACTATGGTTAATTTGCGGTCATGGAATGAATGCTTCCATTTATTTCCATGCAGCCATGTCAGAGATAAAATGAGAGAAATGCATAAAATTCAGGCTGATGTGTGTGTGTGTGTGTGTGTGTGTGAGTAGTAGTAGTAGTAGTAGTAGTAGTAGATAGACAATAAAGTTACTGGGATGAATAACAGTCGTTAACATTTTTTGAACTTTTTAATGTGGCTCTGTTTGGGTTGCTTTAAAGGAAGACACATGTTATGTAGCTGCCCAGAGTCCCTTGGGAGTTGGGCAGCATACAAATACGAACAAAATAAAATAAAATAAATAAAATAAATGTAAGAATGTAAGACAGCAGAACAATCTACCATAACATTTTAACCATTTTACTTCTCAAAAGCTTCCAATTCCCCCACCCCCAAGGAAAGAGACCTCCAAGCTTGGCCCTAGGATTAACACTCAGGTTACAAATAGGGCATTAAGGTCTGTGTATACTTCAGGGACCATAGATTGCCCACAAGAGTTTCCAATGTATTTGGAACAGTGGAATTTTGAGAATGGAATCACAGAGGTGTTCCCAGAATGAACTTCCACACACACAAAACAGAGACCGAGAGACAATCAGTCAGTCAGTGAGACAGACAAACATACACACATACACACTTGTAGTCGCTGCATTGTGAGCACGGTTAGCCACAAAACCACAATTTCTGATAAAGATGAACTCATACAACTCAAAGACAGATACTTACCCAAGAAATCTTGAATGTAAAATAGTGGAGCGTCCCTATCAAACCCTTTCCCTTTCTTATCCCTACCACACAAAGTTAATTCATCCCCAAACCCGGCCTTTTTTTTCCTGAGGAAAAGACAACACTTCCAAGTTCCTCCCGCCCTCCATTCTCTTCTGCTCTTCTCTACACCCCATTCCCCTCACTGCTCCTGAATTTTTTACAGGTAGTCCTCAAGTTATGGCCACAATTGAGCCCTCAAATGTTTGTTCCTAAGTGAGACATTAGACAAATGAATTTTGTAGGGCATGAGCATGTTGCCTTCTCTTTCTTCTGGATTTATATGGAACCCAGCCCAGATCACTGTGGACAGTCATAAATGTTTCAACTTTATCCTTGTGACAACTTCTCAATTCTAGTGTTAAGCATCTCATTTTCTTGAATTTCACCTTGCGGCCTACAACCATTTTTTACTTCACTGTTTCAATGACTTAGTTACTGGATTCTTCTGCATTGTTCCTAGTTTCCCAATTCAACAGTAGTCTATAAATTGCTCTCTATTCTGGAAATTGGATAAACCGTAGGAATGCATAAGAAAGGAAGTATGGGGTAATATATATATATTTATATGAGATATTGCTGGATGTTGCTTTATATGCAATACCCCCTGAACTTCTGTATCCCTGAAGCAAAAGTGATGAATATTCAGTCGGAACAAATGCTGAAGGGCTTCATAGAATCCCTGTGATCATTTGATTCTCATTAGGACTGAAAGCTAATAGCATTACAATTTTTATAGGAGTAGTCAAGGGGTGTCTTACTCCTATATTTACTATCTTGATTTTTAAAATTTAACACAAATCCTTTAGATACCCATCCCCAGTCAGAATAATGACCTCTGCTGGAAAATCTTTCTTGATTCTATATTTTAAACTATTGGCTCATAACTCTACTAGAGGAAAAGGGGTAGGTAGGACTTTGGTTATTTTCAGTAGTCTTTATTGTCTGAGAATTTTGGAAGGTTCAATCCTAATACAATCCTAATAAAGTCTTTATTTATTAATCTTTCGGTTATTGCCTGAGTTTGTGTATATTTGAAATGATCATACTTCTTAGATTTATTTTATTTTAAAGTTTCTAACGTGAGTAGAAACAGATTTGAACATTTTAGAAAGAATTTGTAGCCACAAATTCTTTCTAAAACCCCTCCGTTCAGAAACATCGATGGACTCCATTCTAGGGCATCTTGAGGTCAACCAACATTCTGAACAGCTAAATCTAGCACTGTTTCAATTTCTCATAGGTGTCTAAAGTGTAGCTTTTACCAACAATATGAAAATGACCAGATCACAAAAAATAATAGGGAGGACTGGAGCAGGTTTCAATGAGTTTTGACAAAGTTGTTGGAGTGCTGGTAGACACCCAAGTAACAGGAATGTTTCCGTTTGTCCTTCCAATTCTGCAATCCAACATTAATTGAGTGACTTTCTTGCAGTGGAAGGACCATTTTATTTTCTCTTTATTCTCCCTTTAGTGCTGAATTGCAAAATTGAAGATGCCCTGTGGGAGATGTCCTTTGATTCTTCCCCACCTCTATTGATTATAAACATCAAGTTTCCTCTCGCAAAGTTGGAGATGGAATGCTCCTGGTCATCAACATATGCTAATTAACTTTTAGCCTCAAAGCAAGGGCATTGTAATTACCCTTATGCTGCCCTTTAGAAATAATTTGGTATGATATGGCAGTGCAGAATTGCTTTCAATTTGGAAAGATGGTAGGGAGGAGATTACACTAACACCCCTCATTGTTATCCTGGTTTCTTATTACCATTCTATCGATGATTTTATCTGCAAATCAATTTAATCTTCACCAAACACCTGAAAGAGGACATCAATTTGCAGTGAATCTGCACATTTAATATATGCATATTTGAATAGAAATACAATACATCTCCACTCAAGACAGAAAGACCAATGATCCTTCTCCATAGAGTGCTATCTAGACACTATTGACTGTGAGCAAATTTCAAACCTACAAGTCTCTATTTTAGGATATTTTATCTTGAAGCTAAAACTGAACAACATGTTCAAAGAAAGGTCTGTCCTTTGGGGTCCTTGGTATTCTCTGAGCTTGGTTCTTTTCTTGCAGATGTTTCATGACCAAACTAGGCAACATCATCAGTGCCTGGACTTTGCAATGTAAAACACATGCCCTCAATATAATGCTACCAACTGGGGGGCTCAACAGCACCTTTTAAAAAACTTAGAAGGGCTGAGGGATAGAATGTCCATATGAATTCAAGTCTCTTCTCTCATCCTGTGTCAGTGTAATTTTGCTTTTCTGCATTTTTTTTTGTCAACCAAAATCAGTGACCCAATAAAATGGATACTTGGGGAAACTCTACCAATTAAAAATATTCCTTGGATTATATTTTGCTTGGTTATTTCTGCCTTGAATGATTGTTAGATTTATTTGCTCATTTCACCAAAGAAATCTTTAATTTTAAGAGGGGAACTCATTTATTTTTTATTTTTTGCCTCTGTGGAAGAAGCCATTCCCATCTGCATGGAGAATAATTAATAATGTAAAAAGGCAGGGAGCCATACTTTTGTACTTTAACTTAACAGATATTTTACTTAAACTTTTGTACTTTAACTTAACAGATATTGAAAATATCTGTTAAGTTAAAGTACAAAAGCTGCCTTATGTTCAATTTAATTTATCCATGCAATGCACAGTGTGTACCCCGTAGATCTAGCTGCAAAAGTCTAGATGGCCACTTGGTGTTAGCAATGCCCTTTAACGCCCTCTAATGGTTGTCCACATTTTTGCACCCCAGGAAAGATATATTTGCTGCAGGAGAGCATCTATACTAATTTGTTCTTTATTTAAAGTACTTGAACGGCCACTCCTCTTAAAGAACTCTGAGTCACTCACAACAACCTTGTTTTTGCACAACTTACCATTGGCATTAAGTGGGCAAAGCACTCCTGACCTAACAACTGCTGAGCTTGTAATCATACATTTGGCCTTTTGCTGCTTTTCTAATTCCTCACCCAAAAGCCTTCTGTTCCTTTGAAATAAATGCATGCACAATATGCTCCGATTCTTGGAAGCAGCAGAAATATTGTACATCAAATTACAGTGTAAATTATATGGATCTATTTGTCCTTGCAGGTGGTGGACGAGACCAACTGCCTTAATGCAGACAGCTCTATAATTAAAATGCAGCAAGATTTTGCTTATTTGCTGCTAAAGGTACAGCAGGCAAAATAATACAGCTGTTTCCCCTGAACATTTGTGTAGGTTTTCCCATTTACCCTATAATTGGATGCAAAAAGGACCTATTGCACTTAGCCAAATGTCATTCAGAGGTAGGCAAATCCCTCCACTTTCCTGCCAAATAACCTTTGTTATTAAAAAAGACTATGACTGAACAATCAATCCATTCCATATGCCTTTTATTCTCTCAATGTATTTCAGGAGTGTTTCCCTATCCCTGGCCCCTATGTTTTATTTCGACGAGCTGGGTTTCATTTCACCAGATTGGGCAATCTCCACTTTTCATTCTATCATAATTGTTTTGTGGATTGTCTCAAATTCTCCCATGTATTTATGACAATCTTAAAATTGACAATGGCCTCTTAATTGCATCGGGCCATGTGAGTCACAAAATCTTTGCTTGACCGATTTTCTTCCCTTTCACTCAAGTCTGAGCAGCCCTTAAAAAGCACAGAAAGAGGGTGCAATGTTGAAAAGCATCCCCATTAAGCCATTTTCTCCTGCTCCCCCGGCTTTCTTCTCCCCCACTTCATTTGGAAAGCGATCGGAGCCTTTTCTAGTCGGCTGACACACTACTATTCAACTCACAATTAAAAAAGAATCAGCCAATATGATTTTCTCTCTCTCATTGTGATAGAATGGGGATTGTTGCCTTCAGGCAGGAAGTGGATGTGCCAGCTGGACTAGATATTAGGATTCAAAATTATAATTAGCTCACTTCTATGAAAATATGTTATCCACAAGTATATTACTTTTTGCCAAATCCCGGTCAGTTCCTGAATGATGCAAATTAAATTTCTATGGCAAAGCGAATGCATCAGATACTGGATATCACACAAATGATTTGGCGGTGGGGTGGGTGGGTTGAAGAGCTATGAAGGGTATAGAGTGGCATTGTTCCCTACTCTGTATTAAGGGACACTTCTATATCTGTTAGGGAACTGTAACACAGAATGGATTAATATACAACCCGGTTAGAGTTGGCAGGGGGGCTGGAATAGATCTTTTGGCTTGCTTAACCACTTTACTTTTAGGATCCTTTTCCTTGCAAGGAGAGCTGGGAAGATTTCTTTCTCATCTGAAGTCAAGTGTTTCATTTTAACCTGGGAAATTTGGTTGGAGAATCAAAAAAGAAATAAAACTTTCAAGCCTTTGATTTACAACTGGTTACTTAGCAACTCCTCCAAGTTACGATGAATCCCCCCAAAAGGATTTGAAGTTCTGATGCCCGCCCACACATTGGGATGACTACATTTTTTGGACACTTGGTAACTTGTCCACGTTTACATCTGTTTGCATGGTCCCATGGTCAAGTGACTGTAATTTTATGAGTTTTTTCTGGAATCGGGTACTTACTTGCCATAGTAAAACACCCCATAGCAAACAATGGGTGTGCTTAATGTGCGTGGTGTTTGCTTAATGACCACCACAAAATGTGTTGTAAAAACCAAGCACGGTTGTGTGATGACCCAAATTATGACTGTCATGACTTACGACTGATATAATGGGCTCAATTGCCATCATAAGTTGATAACTACTTGTACAGTGGAACCTCGGTTCGCTAACGCTCCTGTTCGTGACCAAATCAGTTCCTGACCAAAAAGCCACCCGAGTTTTGAATTGGTTCATGACTCAAAACTCAGGTGTGGAAAGATTCCTTTCTGTGCTGATTTCCCTTCTGTGCATGTGCAGAATTGTCTGTACATGCACAGTGTCACTTCAGATTGCGAACAAATTGGTTCGCAATCACAGTCCAGGAACAGATTGTGGTAACGAATTGAGGTTCTACAGTATATGCTTCCATTTGTGAGACTAAACCATCGTTTCCTTTTGGGATGTTTTTAATCCAGAGCTGAGAATTGATTGACACCAGAGGTGGTATTCAGCTGGTTCAGACCAGTTCTGGCCTACCGGCAGCAGAAATTTTGAGTAGTTCAGAAAACCTGGAATAGATCTTTTGGCCCCACCCATCTGTCCCTACTGTTTCCTGTCCTATATTCCCTTGTTTATTAGCTCAGCTGATTCACATGGCAGAGTGGATTGGTGTGCCTCAGCTGAGCTAAAAAACTCACCAGCCAGCACTGACACAGAGGGTAGTTTTGGAACGCTGTGCATGCGTGAGACATGTGTGTGCATGCGCGAAGCACACTCTCATAGAACGAGTAGGAAAAAAGTTGGAATCCCACAACTGATTGACACTGAACCTACAAACAACTGCCAGATTGGGCAATTGAGTCTATGACATGCCATCTGTAATTTCCCACAATATCTCTGATGCAGGCGTGTTCTGAGGCACTGGGGAAATACAGCACAGCTGTCTGCAGGTGTTAGTCCTGCCATCAAATAAACCTGGCTTGTCTGAACCAACAGAAAAGGGCTAACGGAAAACATGCTGATGTGAACCCTATCAAAAGGGACGCCCCTGAAAAAACGACAAGCGCTAAGTCTTTATTGTAAAGCATCCTAAGCTCTGTGGAGGGATTGAATGCTTTTTATGATGATGAAGGTTGAGTTAATCCTAGAACTCTGATTTTCTGAATGAGCAGCTATTAAAAAGGAATGATTTCACATTAATTCTCTGTATTAGTGGGTGTTTGGCTGGGAATGATAGCAGAAGGTAAATTTTCTCCTCTCCTCCGTATCATGGTTCCCCAAATCAGCTTTCTACTTAGAATGGACCATCCTCTCTCACCCTCTGACTATTCAGATGCCCCACATCTGTCAGTGAATTAAAACCCACCGAGACCTCCAAAAACTGCTACTAAAATGTAATTTTAAATGTGGCAGAAGGGAGAAATGCTTCCATCTGCAATGGTATTAACAACATGTAATTTAAAGTGAACTTAGCCCTAAGGGAAATGGATCAAAGTTTGATCTTTGGTCTTGCTTGACCCTTTATTTTTTGGCCAATTAAAGGGCAAGCGTAGCCTTTACTGGAGTTCTTCCAATGTCTATTTCTTCATAATCCAGTGGCTGAATTACACTAGTTCAGCTGGTGGAAAGTTGACATGACTGACTGCTTCTTGGTATAAAACATCTGTTTCATGGAGTACCATGTGCCAGGGGAAAAGAATTAGTCCGGTTTATTTTTGAAGACTGGCTTAATTAGGCACAGTCCTCTCTGCTGGTCCTGTCCCACACAAGTTGACACAAATGCATTTTCATCATGTAGCTAAATAACAAGTGCTGTTTTAATTTTGCACAGTACCCCAATCTAGCATTACTGTGGAGGACTGTTGGAAATTGAAATGGCTTGTACAAGTATTACATCTTGTGTTGATGAACATGGCTGGGGTTCTGGGTTTTTAAAAAGTACTTAAGGGTCGCCCCATACCATCTTGTTCCACAGGAACCCTGCCCAGGGTCTGTGGGTCAATATTAGGGACCAAGCCTGTTCTTTTTATTTGTGCTGTTTCACTTTATTATGGTATCATGTGGCATGGTACTTTGATGTAAGCTACTTGCGGTAAAAATGAAAAAAAAAATAATGGAGTAAAAATAATGCAAACAGATCTCAATCTGTGTCCTTCTATCGCTTCTTCTTGACTCTTTCACTTGCTTGCATTAAAAGTGCTTTTCACCAGTCCTTGAGGCAGCAGAAAAACATGCTAGCATGCTTTGCACTGCCTTTGTACTAGCATGCTTTGCACTGCCTTTGCACTAGCATGCTTTGCACTGCCTTTGCACTAGCATGCTTTGCACTGCCTTTGCACTAGCATGCTTTGCACTGCCTTTGCACTACCATGCTTTGCACTGCCTTTGCACTACCATGCTTTGCACTGACTTCATTGCTAAAGCCTGGAAGTAGTAGGGTCCTTACAATTTTAATATGGAATAATTTAAGGAACATGGTTGGTGGATTTTCCCTGGCTTTGTTTGTCCTCCCAGCAAACAGCACCAACCTTTGGTGGGGGTGGGGGGAAATGTCCACCGGTTGCACTTCCTAACCTGGGCTGGGTCTGTGAAGGAAGGACGTTTTGCTTGACAGATAGCAGGTCTGTGGGTTAGGCCGTCTGCTCAACCTTGCTCTGTTTTTGGGCAAACATTTTGTATGGGTGTATTTCAAGAGGGACTATCACCTGTTACAAAACATGCTATTTGGGGACCGTGTCACTTCAGAACAGTGCTGTCCCAAAATAGCATTATACCTGGAATAACTCTATTCTGGGATAGCATTAAAAGTAGCTTGGGGGATTGAAGCTGTGGTGGTGCAGCATGTAGAGTGCTGCATGTAGCACTTAGCTGCCAGCTTCCTGCAATTAGGCAGTTCGAATCCCACCAGGCTCAAGGCTGACTCAGCCTTCCATCCTTCTGAGGTGGATAAATGAGGACCCAGATTGTTGGGGGCAATGTGCTGACTTTGTAAACCGCTTAGAGAGGGTTGAAAGCCCTGATAAGCGGTATGTAAGTCAGATGTTATAGCTATATTGCTATATTGGCTGATAAGTGGAGTAGAACATGGTTGCAAAGTGAAATGAGAAGATTATTGGGAGAGGCAGGGGGAAGACTATTTGCTAAATTTCAGTGGTGAAATTTACAGGCTGCTTCAGAAAAGCATTTAAAAAATGACAATGACAGGATATGCTGTTGACAAATCATTGTATCTAAGCCTATAAAGTTAGTCCTGGTTTAGCCACTGCCTTGTTTAATCGCTGTTTGCCATTATGATGGCAATGAAAAAGTACCTTTGCAACCAATCCTTGCATTTATGACCTTCACAGGTCTGCAAAGCAAATGAAAACTGAAATAAGATGATAAGCGCAGCCCACAATTTCATTTACTGACATCATTGCTTAATGGCTGAGTTGCTGCTCCCAATGGTGGATGCTAATGAAGGACTACCAGTATGGGCTCTTCCTTTCCCCGTTGGAGTAAAAAAATGTTTGATATAAGAAGCAGCTCACTGATGGATTTAACTGAAATGGGGACTGTGGTTTTGCAGATACTCACATTTGTCAGAAGGCCAAGAGCATCATTGCAACATTGCTCTGTAAGTCCTACCTCTTTGGAACATGCATATGACACTCTGACACACATAGAAAAGGGGCAGAGCTTGTATTGTGAGTCTATGCATCATTCTGACCCTCTTGCTCTCTCTTTACAGATCCTGCTGAGTTGAGCAGAACTTTGGACATTTTCTGCATCACTTGAATTAGAGTTACCAGTTACTGCTATTAATACCCATTAATAGCAGTAGCATTTAGGCTTATATACTATCCCATAGCACTTTACAGCACTCTGTGGGCAGTTTTACAACGTCAAAGCATTATTTGTATATTGCCCCCAGCAATCTGGATCCTCATTTTACCAACCTCAGAAAGATGGAAGGCTGAGTCAACCTTGAGCTCCGTTAGGATCGAACTCTAGGCTGCAGGCAGAATTTGCCTGAAATACTGCACTTTAACAAATGTGCCACCAGGACTCCTATCATTATCTTATTATTGAGACATAAAGTTTGGCTGGCAACAGTGTTCTCTAGTCTTAGACCCTGCGGCTCTAATAGAGTCATTTGCTATGAGATGGGCAGGAAATAAATTCAACAAACAAACAAGACTCTTGTCAGTTTCTCTGCTCTGCTCTCATACATTCAGGAAAATGCTTCTTAAAGACAAGTTAACTTTTTCCTTGAAATCTGGGTTTTCTTAAATCTACATAAATCTACATAATTTACATAATACCCAATCAGTGTTTCAAAAAGCAGCAGCCCAAGTCAAAATGGCTGTAGGGGACTCAAACCCGTAGCGTTATGATGTTGTCACATGATGTATCATGACTTTCCCTCCCTTCGCTAAAATGAGGGTGGGCGTGGCCAGCACGTGATGCATCTGGCCCGTGGGCCGTGAGTTTGACACCCGTGCTGTAGAGAATAGTGCCAATGCTTGAAGGACAGAGGATTGGCCACACCAGCCTAAAGTACCCAGCTGAAACTGGACAGATCCCCTCATCACCAGCACTGTTGATGAAACATTTAATTTATTTATTTTATTTTATTGAACTTAAATGCCGCTCTTCTCCTGAGGGACTCAGGGTGGCGCATCATAGACCATTTCCATCCATGGTAAGGTTCTCATCAGAAGAAGAGGGAAATCACCACTTTTCTATTAGAACAGGTATGTCAAACTCAAATTCAGCATGGCCAACTGGGTGGGTGTGGCCAACTGGGTGGGCATGGCCACCACCCTCTAGAATGGAAAGCCTTACCACCAGGTCGTGACATTATCAAGATGGCGATGACTGGAGGCATAACAATCCCTGTGTGGCTATACAGTACAGCTTAACCCGAGGGCTGCTATGGAGTCTGAATCACACCTTGTCCTAAGCAAAATATGTTCATCCATCCCTCGCAATAAAT
>JANHFR010003955.1:259140-270498 GCA_032468015.1 Mimophis mahfalensis
CAACAATCACTGATTTTGGGCAATAGCAATAACAGGACATGCTGGAAGTGAATAAACACTGTAGTGACAACGGCAAAGGCATCATTTCCTATTACATGGGAAAAGGCAATAGTGAACCACTTCCATATTTACTGAGAAAACCACACGGAAAAACAAAATAAAGTAATAGATGATATAGGGATGGATGAAGGGCCCCTCAATTTGAATGGTTTTCAACATGTTATATGGAAGTAGAGCTACTGATCAATTAGTACCAAGTACTAATAGTGTTAATGATGCAGCTTGATTCAAGCCTTCCAATCATCTAGTTGCTAATCAGGCCATGCAAGGAAAGAAAAGGTGAAAATATAGAGACAGAATTACAGTGAGATCATGGAATATAAGGAGCATGAAAAGTTAGCATAGTGAAGGGTGGATTTAATCAAGTTCACATTGACAACTTAGGGATCATTAAATTGGATGTGGACTGGACATGGATATTTTTAATCAAAAGATATGGTTTAGTACTACTGTATATTGAAAAAGAAGGAATAATATTGCGTTCACAGGAAGATAGTAAAGATAGTATTTGGGCAAATTGCAGCCTGTGATGAAATAATATCAATTAGACTCCATGGATAACACTTTAATATGATTATCCAGGTTTATGCTCAACCACTGATGGAGAAGAAGAGGACACTGAAGAGTTTTATGGTCAAATTAAACCTAAAATCAATAGAACATCATAGCAAGGTGTGCTGCTTAGGGAGACTGGAATGTCAAAATTGGAAATATTGAGGAAAACAATTGAATTGTATGGCCTAAGAAACTGAAATAAAGCAGGAGAATTTATCAGTTCTGCCAAACAAATGATTTTTTTAACATTGCTTACACTTCCTTCAAATGACCAAAATGATACTTTTATATATAGATATCACCAAACAGGGGATATAGAAATAATAAATTTTGTATTTCTGGGTCTGATCACTGCTTGAAATACAATTAAGTATCGTAATAAGAAAGAATGGCAAGGTACTGTTAGTTAGATCTGAGGCCTACACGATATGCAACTCATAAAATAAATAAAATAAAGCAAAACTAACCCTGCGGCTAATCTCCAGGTGTTTATGTCTAGTTGTGATCCCTCCCAAACCACTTTGCTCGTACAGCTAGCTCAAAAGTTAAAAAGCAGAGTTCCTAGGTTTTTCCGTTCATATCCCAAGTTTTAAACCTTTAAATGTAAACTTTTGTACCGCTACAGTTAACACCTGTACACAGGGACCTCATTTTTGGAAAGGCTGGCTCCTCCAAAGTTAAGCCGAGATGAATTTGCATCTTGTTTAAACTGAGACACAGGAAAGTCAATTGAACAAAAGAGTTTAATAGAACCTACCCATTTGCTGAACCGTGGGGTCTGATGCTGATAATGTATATCAGCTGACAGATGTCTTGTTGAGCTTTGTCCTTGCTATTATGGCTTCAGAAGGTGCCTGCAATGAGGTGGAGATGACTATCTAAGGCATCTAGGAGAGATTAACTTAATCACACCACATGAGATTGTATAACAGCAGCATTCAGCTGCTGGTTCAGACAGTTATGTTAGAAGCAAAAAGAGTTCAAATATACTGAAATATCAACTGTATGCAATTGAGCCACTTAAACTTAACTCACCTCAAATTACTTGGTTTTGTATATTCTGATTTTAGGAGCTCTGTCTCTTCTTCTACAGAAGTAAATGACAAGGTGGCATTTTATGAGAAATCTGTGAGTGTGGATGGAAGAAGGGATGTATTGCTTTCCAGACTTTGGGAACTTGTATCAGATATTCACCAGCAAGAGATTTCAAGAGTAGCTCTTTCTAACATTGCAATGCTTTTCCTTATCTTCAAATCCAATTGTAGATTAAAATGATAGAATATTAAATTCTGGAAAAAGAACTTTTGAAGTCACACAGTCTAGGGTGTATTTGTTGGAATCTAAAGCTCTTTTATACGAAGGGTGCTGAGAAGTTCCTGGCTTTGCCCAGAAAGAAGAGAGCCAGAATTATGAAATAACATTTTTATTCAACATATTCCCTCCTGAGACTGATGCACTTGGTACAGCGTAGTTGCAGCTTTTCTAGACTGTCCATATAAAAGTCTTTTGGTTGGGCTGCAAACCAGCTCTCAGAAGTATCTTTCACATCAGAAATGTCCTCAAAACATTGCCCTTTCCAGTGTTTCTTCAAATTCAGGAACAGAAGGGGCCAGGTCAGGTGAGTAGGGAGGATGGTGGACCAATTAGAAATCCAGGGTGTTCAATTTGACAGACACAACATTGGACGGGTGTGCAGGTGCATTGTCATGCAAAAAAAGGATCCGTTGGTCAACTTTCCATGGTGTTTTGTCTTAATTGCTACCTTCAGCTGGTCCAGGAGGTTAGCATAATACTGTCCAGTGATACTAGAGCCCTGAGGTAGGTAGTCCACCAGCAGAATACTGTCTTTGTCCCAAAAAATGGATGCCATGATCTTTTTTTGGCCGATTTCTGGGTTTGGAACTTCTTTGGCTACGGGGACCCACTGTGGTGCCATTCTTTGACTGTTCCTTGGTTTCAGGATCATAGATGTGGAGCCAGGTTTCATCCTCAGTCACTAACCTGGCCCAAAAGTCTTGTGCAGGTTCAAAATGGGCCAAAATGGCCTTGGATGATTCAACTTGTTCCTTCTTCTGATCACTGTTCAAAAATTTCAGCACCGACTTCGCTGAAAGCTTACGCATGTGTAGGATAGTGTTGATAAGAAACCCAACACGCTTCATGAGATGTCAAGTATCTGGGCTATCTTTTTTGTGGATATTCGCTGGTCATCAATAATCAGCTCATGGACAGCATCACAGGTTGCTGGGTCAGTTAGGGTTGGGGGGCGCCCACTGCAGGGCTCATCTTCAACGATGAAATGCCCAGTCTTGAAACGAGGTAGTGCTGTGGGAAGGACATCTCTCCCCTGTGTTTGCGACATCTCAGTGTGAATGTCCTTTGCTGACTTTCTCTGGAGAAACAGAAACTTCATGACTGTCCATAACTCCAATGACATGAAACTTGCTTGTGCCTCTGCCATCACAGCTTCTCACTAAAAGAGAAAAACAGTTTTAAGAATTGCAAAGACCTGATATTTGCACAGTTGCATATTAGGATATTAAGCTGTCATATGCCCTCACACTCATTTTTCTATTTCAACTGGAAGAGGTAAAGCCAGGAACTTCTCAGCACCCCCTTGTAGAATCTTAGAATTTTAGTTTGGAAAGGCTAAAATCTCTTTTACTTAAGTAGAACAATTTAGACAAAAGCACCTATTAATCCAGATTTTCCATGTTTGTTTTTCTAATCCTTTAGCATCTGGCTAAATTTTTCTCATGGATGTCAAATCTCAGTTTTGAAATGCAGACAGTTCATTTTCTCCTACTAGTTTCTCTCATCAAAATTGCTTTTGGAAAAAAAAAGCAATGAAAGGTAGTTTTCAATATAGTCGATCGAATTCCATTTCATATGTTGGACTTGCTTAACTAAAACTATTAGTTTCTGACAGATTCTTTTCTTTCTTTCTCTGTTGTAGCATATAAACGTATTTATTTATTTGTTGTTTTCATTTATATACCGCCCTTTCCTGGGGGACTCAGGGCGGTTTCCAGGGCATTAAAAAACACACAATACAAAAATTAAAAAGAAATTAAACATCAACACGCCCGCATGAACAAATAAATAGTAAGAACCCCACCCCTCAGTCCAGACTGGCCGATGTAAAGAGGAAGGGCTTTAAATCCTTACGGAAGGTGCTAAGATCCAGGGCAGTCCGTAATTCCACCGGCAGATCATTCCACCAGGTGGGTGGTCCGACCGAGAAGGCCCTACCCCTAGCGGCTGCCCGTCGGCACTATGCAAGAAGGAAGTTGATGGCAGATTTTATTGTCCTATGATGATCTGTTTAAACTGAAAAAAAGCACCACAAGCATGAGAAAATCCATTGGAAAAATATAAAAATCAAGAACCCCCCCCCTGTTTTGTACCTGGAATGTGCATATTTCAACTCCACTCAATTAAATACTGGCATTTTAAAGAGTAATCATTTTTAAAACTGGACTGCCTGGAAGAGAAATTATGCAGAAACAAACAAATCTAGATAGATTTCTTAACCTTTTAGTGCTGGATTCCATGCAGCCCTGAAGTATATTGAATTGAATATTCTTTTAACAGTATGTTTGGATTTAAAGCCGTTCAGAAAGAAATTGGGTTCTGGTGACATTGGAAGTCTCAAGGATTTAGGTATTCATACATGTCAGTAAAATATTTCAGATTCCTAGTATCTACCAAGAATAATGAGACTGTTTCAAAGCTAAAAACCAGTGATTTGTCACCCAGTGAACTTTTGAGTTGAATAGGACTTGAGATATATTTAAATAAATGCTGTTGATCTTATCTGCCTAAAAAAAATTCTTCAGTGATTAAGTTTTTATATTTCATAAATAGAATCTCTAAAAAGATTCTGTTCCTCAGAGACAAAGAAATCAAAGATGTTTGACATGGTAGCTGGTATTGACATATGAATACAGTATTTTCTTTCCCCAATGAATTCTGCTACACAGAGTTGGTGGGTGAAAGTACCAGTAAATGAGAGCAATAAGAAAGTCCCATATTAAACAAATTTGGACAGACAGAAGCAGGAAAAAGTGCCTGAGTTTGAATGAAAAATAATACTTTGGAGTTTTGGAAAAGTTTAGAATAGAATAGAATAGAATAGAATAGAATAGAATAGAATAGAATAGAATAGAATAGAATTCTTTATTGGCAAATAGAACAGAGAAAATAGAATGGAATGGAATGTAGTATATAGAATAGAATATAGAATAGAAAATCAAATAGAATTCTTTATTGGCCAGGTGTGATTGGATACACAAGGAATTTGCCTTGTGCACATAAGCTCTCAGTGTACATCCAAACAACAAAGTAATATAATCAGTTCAGTTTAATTTGTTTAAAATTAATATATTGACTTTGAGCCAAAGTTGGAGAATGGTCTTCTGGTTGAAATGTAACCCTCTTTGTCCTCTCCTGTTGGACATGTTGGAGGATGAGAATTGTTGCCCAGTCAAATTTTATTTACGACTAGACTTAAAGTCCTGAGATTTTAGGATCTTCACCACTCAAATTCTATTTAAATCAGAGTACTTACTGTCGTTATTCAAAACAACACCAGTTGACTAAAAAGGGAATGCCATTCCTTGACACTCTGTCATTACGTAATTTATGGTGCAACTGGGATAATTAAAACAAGTAAATTGTTTAATTGTTTGGTTGCAGACAGGAATTATTGCTTGACAAAACAATAAGCAAGAATTTCCTTAATCTATATGCGTGAAAATAATTAAAAGGATAGCAGCTTTAATTTTACTCCACTTTCTTACCAATCAGTTAATTTCATTTCTTTGAAGAAAAAGATAATAATACAAGGAAAAAGAGAGGAAGCATTTACAATAAAGTACAATTATTTGGAAAAGTCTGCTACTTTCCAGTAGAGGGCATTAATATACATTTATTTTAAAAGCTAACCATGTTACTTGCTAAGCAACACATGGATAGAAAAAATAGCCCCCAGTAATAAACTTTTAGCACAACAGGTAGTATTTCACCTTTAGCTTAAGGCAACACAAAAATATATTGTTCTGGATTCTTTAAAAAAAAAATATCTTAAAATTTCCCATTTAAAATTATCTCTGGGATTTTTGTTAATATTCAAGAAAAAGAAATATGTAAAGATCCTGTATATTTAATTATTGTAATAATAAAGTCATGTTTAATGTGGTAGTCTAAGTGAACACAGTTGTTACAATTGTTACTTGTTGTCTTCCATTTTTAATAAATATGCAAATATTCAGAATGGTTTGTTTTTGTGTATTTAAAACAGCCTGCTTAATGTTACATGAACTGAGCTTGCTGGTGTTTTTTAAAATAATGATTACTATGAGAAAGATTGCAAAAGTACTTTTATCTAGATGTATTTATTCTCAGTTCAAAAGATATTCAACATATAACACAGTAATGTTCCTGTATCACTTGTATTCTGAGGGTAATTTAATAACAATATTTATTTGTTTTTAAAAACCCTTGTGAATAAGGTGGCCCATTCTTCACTGAGATCAGGCCAGTACTTAATGATCTGGAATGTAATAATAAATGTGTTAAGAGGAATTTGTGGAAGGCCAGAATGGTATTAGTGAACACAAGTAATGGTTAAGTAAACAAGTTTCTTAATAGTTTAAATGTTTAAATTTGGTGAAAGAAAATATTCAAACAAATAATCCTCTGTGGATTAATATGAAGTCTTTTTGAGAAAATGTGAACTTTCCAATCTCTGCATATATTTTAAAAGAATCATTTATTGTTATGAACTTAACAGGCTTTTAAAAAAATTAATAGCTTTAAACTACAGTGCATATTTCTTGATGCTAATAGATATGTTAATTTCCATACGGCATTTTCTTACGCAATTTTTAATTCAGTTCCCTTTCCTGTTTTTAGTATAATAATTGCTTACAGTATTCTGATTTGATTTTATATGACTAATTAAAGCCATGCTGGAAAAAAAAACAGGTTTGCAGGTAATATTAAAATTAAATATGTTAATTTGTACCACAGAGTGCAGCTTTTGTATGAGTTTTAATTTGGTATAGAATCCTTCGTTTTATATTTATAAAAAACACTTGAAAGACTATCTTTTTCATAGATTCATACCAGAGGGAAACTTGTACAAGTAGTTTAGCTATGGGCTATTTTGACATAAATTAAGTGGTCGCTAACATGGAATTATTGCACTAAGATAATTTTAAACCCATTGCAAAGTGAATGTAGTTTCAGGTGTTAATATTCATGTATATTTAAATATCAAACATTAATTTTACTTACAACGAGTAAGGAACTTTGTCCCAAATCCGGTGACAACTGTCCAGTAATCAGTACGCTGTTAAGCTACAGAGGACTATTGAATAGAATTCACCTCAGAAATTCAATGCTTTGTCATTTTGCATGGTGATTTTTATGGAATTCTTTTGCATATAGGAAAAACCAAGTCCCGTTTGCCATGCACAATGTGCATGTGCATGGCTAAAACACAAGGATAGTCATTCCATTTTAATAGTTCTAAGACTGATCATGGACATATCATTGGTTTAATCATGTGTGTAGAGTTATACACTGAGATGTTTTTTTTAAACACCAGGCACTTTTCTGTAGCATTTACAAAATAACTAAACATTCACTGATGACCTTTGAGACATTGCCCAGATGTTTCCATCATGTGCAGAAGTCACAGAAAGAGTTTCTTTTTCACCTGTTTCTCCCTGTGGTTAGTTCAGAGAATTGAACCAGACTTTTGCTGTAAACTGAAGGATTAAAAGCTTGTTGGCTCTTAGCTTGCGATTGAGGTTTGAGTAGCAAAAGAACCCACCATTTACCAAGAACAGGAAAACATTGGAAATGGAGATTACCCAACAATTTTAGGTAGTTGAGGTTTTGGATCTGAAGATTTGTGGGAAAAAACCTTCAGTGAAGTTATTCTGATTAAATAAACTCAGAAATCTCTAGTGCTCTAAGAGTTTGGTTGGTTGCTTGCAAATTTTTCATTACCCAACTAGGCAACATCATTGGCTCTTTTTGAATTACAAACAGTACTTTTTTGTGATATTTGCTTTGTTTGCATGTGGTTTCTTATGGCTTATGTTTTTAACTTAGAAATTTCTCAGTGACAAATTACAGGGGAAGTGAAATACAACTGAATACAAGTTGACTATAATTGTAATAATGTGTTTGGAAATAGAGTTCCTAGTACAAAAATGGTTTCCCATTTTGCATTCTGAAAGTCAATATGTTCAAGAAAATGCAATTTTATGCAGTTTTTAAATATTGGCTCTGACACATACCCACACCCACACCCACACATCTACAACGTCTACAGCAGAGCCAATATTTATACTGGTGTATATATACATTGTAGGTGTATATACAGCATGGTATTATTTTTGACTTCAAAGCTTTCTGCTGAAGTGAGCTGCAGCTCCTTTTAATAACATATATTAGTTGGAAAAGGTCCTACCAGATTACTTCTCAGTATACTATCTAAATGGAAGTTCTAGAGTTTTGTTTTTTTTTAAACTATTTTTCAAGAAGAGGTGCAATATTTAGATGCTGATTTCTTTTTTATGGACAATTGAAATCCAAATAACAGTAGAAAACAAACAGAACGTAATTAATTCTTAAAAAGTAATATTCTTAGCTGTCTCCCTGGACTCATTTCGTTTGGATATTTAGTCAAAAGGTGAGATGGGGTATTTGGTGAATAATTAGGGTGAGAACTGGGTAGGAGAAGAATAACCCTAGTGGGCCTCCTGAGCTTTTCATTGGTTTTTGAAAATAATGGATTTGTTAACTTTTCAGACTGTCCAGCAAGTTGGGCCCGTGGCCCGCTTTTTTTCAGTCCATGTCCAGAAGGTGGTGCTGGAAAGTAACTCTTCAGCATATCAGTCATTGATCAATTATGTTCCACAGTATTATATCTTGCTCCCTATATCAATTAATGTACACATAAATATTTGGAGGAGTCATCCAAAGTTTTGGAATCACTTGCAACGAGAGTGATGATGACATCCAGTTCTTGCCACCTAATTGAAAAGAGAAAGAGTGTCCTTGAAAACTGTATGGTCAATAATGGGCTGGATAAAGACAAATACTGGAATTAAGCAATATTCATGAAAAGACTGAATTCAAGAATTGATTCAGATCAGTGGTTCTCAACCTTCCTAATGCCGCGACCTGTTAATACAGTTCCTCCTGTTGTGGTGACCCCCAACCATAAAATTATTTTCACATACACCTGTATTTGTACTGAAATATGTGTTTTCCGATGGTCTTAGGCAACCCCTGTGAAAGGGTCGTTCGACCCCCAAAGGGGTCCTGACCAACAGGTTGAGAACAACTGATCCAGATAGTTTTGTGTTGTAAGAGCAAATAGGAAGGCAAGGAATAATGCTTGATTTCTCCCAGAATTCTTAGCAGCAGTTATGGTAAAGAGTGTGTCTTACATTTGTATCTATTGTAGCAATTTTGGCGGTTTTTAATTTAGATGGATTTAGCTGTATCTTGATTACATTACAACCTGATGGCTGAAATGCACTCCTTGTGCTTTCTAGGTATGGCTTCTTGTGGAGGAGAAACTATAACCAGTGGGACATAACAGCTGCTAGTTGTGTACCAGGAACCGTATGAAGCCTGCACTTGTTCACAATTGCATTCTTGGCCCAATTTAAAATGTTGATTTAATCATTACATTTTTAAAGGTCTGACTGTGCAACTGTGCAAATATCAGGGATTGTGTCTCCCATTATGGATATCTTCTAACATTAGGTTCTACATAAAAAAACTCTTCCTGAGGATGCTTTTACGGAGTCCCATGTTTTCTCTGAACTTGGTTGTGTTAAAAAAAATTGCTGACTCAGGCTAACAATATGGTAAACTGACAGAGTCATTTCTGAAATGTCTCCGCCTACTATGAGCTAACAAATATGGAAGTACCCAGAATCCTTTGCTACCAATACAAAAAAGCGTAACTTTCCCACCATTTTGTATTATCTCTCCCTTCTACTGGATTCTGAGGTAATCACCTTCTCCCTCTGGACTCTGAGGTGAACAGATGAGTTGCTGCCTTGTCTGAGGACATTTTATGGGCTGTGTAGTTAGTATAGGTTTTATATAGATATATTTGTCTTCTGTAAATAATATATAGTTTTTCTTTATTAGCTTTTGTCTTTTCACATTTTATTTTCCTATGATTCACATCATTAAGTTGCAATGAACCATGTGAAGAAATCCCTCTTCAGGATTTCTCTATTTTTTCAATAGGTTGTATGTTTGCAAATTGTGGATTGCCATTCCTCCAGGAATGGCACTTGCCTTTTGAAAGTTGGCTAAGATACAGCTCGTTAATCATATCTCCATATAGTAATGATTTTACTATCTTACTTATCTAGAAGAAAAATGTCTCTGTGTTTAACTTGATTTTCTCTCCACCTTCAAAGGAATTTTATCTGTTCAATTTCAATCTTCCCCATCTTGATAAAATCAGTTTGATAATTCCAGCTAAAGCAACTATGGAGCTTTCACTCATGTCCATCTCTATAAATTTGTATAGTGACACAACTGTATATGTTAATTTTCTAGCATTGCAGACTTGGATCTACAATGCTATTAACAACTAAATGATGAACCTTACATTTGATCACAGGTCGATGGATCAATATAGAGCCCAAAGCCAGGATACCAGACAATCTTGATCAACCAAGAAGTAGCTTTATTTACACATATTCACACAGGCCATAAGCTGGCTGTATATACAGAAGCGAAACTGAAAGTAATACAAGTAAACACTAGGAACACGAGCCTCTCATATTTATAGTGTAACCAGTAATGATGATTGACACATCACATGATTGTCTTGTGACTGCAGGAGTTGTGCTTGCACCTGCCTAGCACCAGACTCCCTGTCTCCAAGTTGTTAGTGTGGTGTGGCCTAAAACTCTGTCAGCCATTTTAACTCTACTTTATAGCATACAGATATTATTGTTTTAATATGGAAATGTAAAAAATCTAACAGTATATGTACGTATAGGTATGGGTAAGTATGGGTGTCTATATGTCTGGTTATTCATCCATCTATCCATCCAAAGCATATATTGTGATATATTTGTGAAAGTATATGCATGCATGTACATGTCTACATGTATAACTTTCCATTACAATACAGCTGTGATGTGATCCATTTGTATATGCTAATATGTTTGCATGTGCCTTTCTCTCTCCCCCTCAGGAGACACTCTTCAAAAATGGTTCAGAATCAGGATAAAAATTCATGAAATGAATTACTAATTAAAACTAATTACTGTCAAATAAAGTACCCCATCTACAACATTAAATGAACCCCAACTGCAAGTTCAGTCAAATTTCCTGACATGTCCATACTATTCTCACATGCTGGAAGAATGAGGAGAAGAGGAGGAGGGGAGGATATATTGATGGAGAGGAGGAAGGATAGAAAAAAACCAAAAAACCCTGAGTGTTACAAATGAGTGTTTTGTTAAACGTAGCATGCAAACAACCTCTCCCCAATGCCAGGTAATCTTCAGGCTAAATCTTCAAAGGGATCTACGCTTTGAAACATCAGAATGGTATGTTAAGTCCACCTTCCTTTAAGCTTTCAGAGCAGAGAGATACAGATGTTACATTATTTTTTTATTTTTTATTTTAATCCCATTTATATCCCGCCCTTCTCCGAAGACTCAGGGCGGCTTACAATGTGTT
>JANHFR010003955.1:343919-356013 GCA_032468015.1 Mimophis mahfalensis
AATTTCAAAAAAAAAAAAAAAAAAAAAAGCCAGCTCAGAAAACACCAAGGACCCTACAATTCAACCCGGTTCTACAATAATCTCTTCTATTAGTCTACATTTCCTTGACCTGGCATCTTCTAGTTAGTTTGCCATCATTCTTGACCAGATGATGTTGCTGCCTACACATTGTCAGCTAAGACTACTGGGGAGTTACCAGGTTAAAGAACTTTGACAGGCTATAATCAGAGTAGCTTTAAAAGAAAAGAAGAAAAGAAAATATTCACTGCATCTCTGGAACAGAAAGGAAGGAAGCAGACTGAGAAAGTCATAGAATTATCATTCCTTGCAACTGGATCCAAACAGCCAATGGAGGGAAAAGAAATATAAATAGCAAGCTTGCTAAGCAGACTTTTTTGGGGTGGGTGAATAGATATGCTGCTACTGACACTTGGTGCTTCCTTAATTCCAGCATTTCCAGCCATGCGTAGATTGCTTCAGGGAATTGAAGCTGGACAGTTCGCTAAACTAATAATAACAACCGATTTAAGAGAGAAACGTCCCTCTGGAGATTGCGGATAATACCAAGGCCAGCACAACATGGATTTTAAGACTGTCCCTTTCCAAAATCCTCACGGTAGCTAGAGTAAAAGGCCAACTATCTGGAGAGCAGGGAAAGCTTTGTGTGATGCTATTAGTAGTAAGAAGCTTATGCATTATTCCTTCTCACACCGGAGAACAGTTCTTTTAGCCAAAAGCATTATATCAGCTAAATACAGGCAGATGCAGAATAAGGTATGCTCGGTCAGTGCCAGACACAGAGAGGAAAGAAATATTTGGAATTATGGGATTAGCTCAGACCAGGAGGGGGGGGAAATCTGGTCTGTGCAACACAAATCACCACCAGATGGATTTGTAACTGGCTGACAAACTGTAATCAATGCGTAGTCTTCAGTGGAACTACCTCTACATGGAAGGAAGCATGCGGTGGGATACCCCAAGAGTTTAGGCCCAGTACTCTTCATAAGTTTTCCCAGTTGCAATGTAGGACTGTGAAAGTGGGACTATAAGAAAGGCTGAGCGTCAAAGAATTGAGGCCTTTGAACTCTGTTGCTGGAGAAGACTCCTGCGAGTCCCTTGGACTGCAAGGCAATCAAACCGGTCAGTCCTAGAGGAGATCCACCCTGACTGCTCTTTAGAAGGCCAAATCCTGGAAATGAAACTTAAATACTTTGGCCATCAAATGAGAAGAAAGGACACCCTGGAGAAGAGCCTAATGCTGGGAAAAATTGAGGGCAAAAGAAGAACAGGACGACAGAGAAGGAGGTGGCTGGATGGAGTCACTGAAGCAGTTGGTGTGAACTTAAATGGACTCCGG
Organism: Mimophis mahfalensis; assembly: GCA_032468015.1. Lineage (NCBI taxonomy): Eukaryota > Metazoa > Chordata > Lepidosauria > Squamata > Mimophis > Mimophis mahfalensis. The sequence continues at coordinate 345,277 of JANHFR010003955.1, forward strand.
GGGATGGTAGAGGACAGGAAGGCCTGGAGGAACATTGTTCATGGGGTCGCGATGGGTCAGACACGACTTCCAACTAACAACAACAAAGAAAAGGAGGACAATCTGCAGATAGTAGGTACACAGCCCTCAAGATCCCATTGCAAATCTCTTATTACTTCACAGAAATTCATCAGCAAAAGCAGCTGAATTTTTGGCTCCTGATTTTCAGCCTAAAAATAGCAAAATAAAGAGAGGAACGGGAGTGCAAGGCCTCTGGGAATGGAAACCCTTCATTCTTATCCTCAGTCCCTACCCCACAGTCCCCAAACTCCATAAAAAGCAGATAAAAAGCTTCTGATGATGACCCACTATTAAGTCAGGAAGATGACTCATTGTTCTTCTGAATAAAGGATAAAGAGCATTATGATTACTACAAACATGACAAGACGATCATTTCCCCCTTCTCTATTTCATGTTCAGAACATGCACGTATAAGCACCCGTGCAGATGCTCTCTCTGTGTCTGTGTGTCTGCCTCACTCACACACACCCATCCATCCATGATAACTGAATGTGTTTAAGTGACTGGCTAATTTTTTATTTTTTTTTGCCCCTTTTGAGAAAAAGAACCCAGAGGCATGTGTAAAACTAGTAGCTACACAGAGTGGGAGAATCAGTTGTCTGCTGGGCAAATTGACAGCACTCATTAATCTTGGATGGAGACTTCTACGGAGCTCATCCTTTCATGCACCTGCCCATGCTGAAAGTAATTACTCGATGGCACTATTAATACGGAAGTGGAGATGGGGGTTATCTCCCCTTCTTAGGCATTGATTGCTGGCTGATTAGGGGGACAACATTTCTCTTCCAGGATAATTGCCTTTGTGCTGCTGCAGTCTTTGTAACCTGAGGGTTAGGCCATCTTGCTGTAGTGCCAGGCCTTGACAATACTGGAGTCCTCTGGGTAATGAACTAGAACTCAATCATAGCAAATTCCCTGAACAGCCAATGCCTAATATAATGTATCACAATCAGGAGTTCCTTCCCGCAACCAAACAGCATTAAAAAGATTTGTTGGCTCTTTTGTTTCACACTTCCTAACACTCCTGAACAAACATTGATATTACAGACATGAAGCTGTCTTGGGACCAGATTCTTAGGGACTCTCACCATCTCTTAGGAAACGTGTGGTCACCTTTATTATTTCCCCAAATCATACAAGATCCTAGTCTGGGCCAGTCACCGGGACCAGAGAGTGAGTGGTAGTGCTGGAGCCCATCCTCAGGGAACATCTGTCGACTGGAATGTACACTTTGGGCTATTCTATGCTTGGCATTTATGTAGTGGCTGGTTGGGTGTGGCTTTTTATTGGTTGACTAGCCGATAACCCAGCTTCACCTGGATATTTATGACAATGCTGTAATCTACAATTCCCGGCATTCTTTGCCCGATTTGCATGCCTTGCCTCTATTGGCTAGAGAGCCTCCAATTTGCATTCCTTGCCTGGTAACAGTCTGCACATGCTCATTACAGCTTGGCAGTGAAATGTCAGTGGGAATATCTACTTAGGCACCCTTTTTGGGGGGGGTGTGTGAAAAAAAGGCACAAAGGCATTTGTGACCCTCTCAGTGTTTGTCTCTGGAGCGTGAGGTATGTGCCTGACAAGTTTGGGGCAGATTGGTGTAGGGGTAGAAGAGCCTATTCGGGACACACCCACAAACATGGACACTGAACACTTCTCTTTTATCGATATAGATTGGGTGTAAACCACAGGTATTCCTCGACTTATGACCAGAGTTGAACCCCAGAATTTTGGAGCTATTCTCCAAAGCACCTGAAGGCAGGACAAAAAGCAACCTAGAGCTAAGGAGAAATTTCTTGAAAGTTAGAACGATTTACCGGTGGAACAACTTGCCTCCAGAAGTTGTGAATTCTCCAACACTGGAAGTTTTTAACAAGAGATTGGACAACCATGCCTTTGAATTGGTATAGGGTTTCCTGACTGAGCAGGGGGTTGGACTAGAAGACCTCCGAGGTCCCTTCCAACTCTATTATTCTATTCTATTTCTGTGGCTAAGTGAGACAACTGTTAAGTGAGCTTTGCCTCATTTTACAACTTTTCTGGCCACAGTTGTTAAGTGAATCACGCCGTTGATAAGTTAATAACACAATTGTTAAAGGAATCTGGGTTCCTCCTTGATTTTGCTTGTCAAAAGGTGATCACATGACTTTAGGACACAGCAACGGTCGTAAGTATGAGTCAGTTGCCAAGCATCTGAATTCTGATCACATGATCGGGGGATGCTATGAAGGTTGTAAGTGTGGAAAAAGGTCATAAGTCACTTTTTTCCAGTGCCTTTGTAACTTTGAACGGTCACTAAATGAACCTTTGTAAGTCGAGGACTACCTGTAGTCCAAAGCACGTGTTCTGGTGAGAGACAAGATCCCAGAAAATGGGCTCTAGCAGGAGTCCAAAAGCTCAGATGACAAAACTGCTGGTCCCGGTGACCGCCCCAGATTGGATCCTGCAAGATTAACCCGAGACACACATATTTGCCTTCATTTGCCAAATCAAACAGTCGGATATGAAGAAGGAGGAATGAAAGCAGTGAGCCCTTTCTTTATCTGGGTGCCCTCCCCTTGGATCTGCTTCCAAAATTCACAGCCAGTTGAGGACTCTCAGTTGAGAAAAGCTGGGGCATAAATGATTCACAGTAAAATTAAATGGCCACGTTATGTCCTATTTGATGACTATGTCTTTATGAGTAGATGCAAAGAAAGATGGGTCCCTCTTTGGACCATAAATATATATTTTTTTAAATTAAAGTGCATTTTTTTCTACCTAGCAAGGCAAGCTGCATTTACTCAAACTCTCTCTCTCTGCTGACTGCCTTTTTTCTTTGGGCTGTCCTTTGAAACAGCTCTAGCAGTCTGATTTTAAGTTTAGATTTATGAATGCAAGGACCTGCACGCACTCCAAGGTTTCGGTTGAAGTTTAAAAGCACATAATAAATAATGAACAGAGAGGAAAGGAAGAATAACTAAAGACAAAATGTTGGGCCAAGCCATAATAAACAGAAAGCACAATGATCTAATTGGGAATTGGGTTACCAACAGCTTTCCTGAAAGAGGCTCCTGTGTCTTTTAGGGATTTCTCCCTGTAGTTCCTTGTGCACTGAATTTTTGAATGCTGGAGGTTGAGAAAGACAACAATGTACTCATAGACAAAATAATAATAATAATAAAAAAAATTAAGCAAAAGAGCTCCAATACACTGATACTTTTTAATGCAAATTTGGGAAAAGAATCACTGTCATTCAAATCAAATAGAAAAGTACATCTTATGTTGAGGTAATTATTCTGCTCAGATGGTATCTGTGCCTCTTATGTTATCATTACAGGTAATCCTCGACTTACAACTGTTCATTTACCGACTGGTACTGGCAAAAGTGACTTTTGACAAAAGTGACCAGCACTGACAAAAGTGCCCTTACAACGGCACTGACAAAAGTGACTTATGACCGTTTTCCACACTTGCAGCATCCCCACAGTCACGTGATCAAAATTCAGACGCTTGACAACTGGTTCCTATTTATGACAGCTGCAGTGTCCTGGGGTCATGTGAATAACTCTTGTGACCTTCTGACAAGCAGAGTCAATGGGGAAGCCAGATTCACTTAACAACCAGGTTTCTAACTTCACAAATGCAACAGTTCACTTAACAACCATGGCAAGGAAGTTCGTAAAATGGGGCAAAACTCAGTTAAGAAATGTTTCACTTAGCAACATAAATTTTAGGCTCAATTGTGGTCATAACTTGAGGGGCACCTGTAATGGGTGAGTTTTGCATTTCCTTCTTATGATTGAATTTGGACTGATGGTCTTTGAGACGGAAGACTTTATTCCAGAAGAGAATTTACTATCTTTTTTTAAAAAAATTCCATTTATATGCCACCCTTTTCCAGAGGCTCAGGGTGGCTTACAACCTTTTTGAAACATTAGCCTTCATTCCTGCTTATTAGGGCAGTTGGGCTCCCCAAGCGGTGTTTTACAAAGTCAGCTTAATGCCCCCAGCAATCTGGGTCCTCAGTTTACCTACCTTGGAAGGATGGAAGGCTGAGTCAACCTTGAGCCTGGTGAAATTTGAACTCGCCTTAATTGCAGGCACCTGGCAGCTAAGTGTTACTTAACAGCACTCAGTCCACTGCACCACCGAGGCTTGCTCTGGGTAAAGGTAAAGGTAAAAGAATCCCTGTAGGTTTTACTCTGCTAGCTGTAGCTGAATTTAGGGAGTGCTGCTCATCTCTGTTTCTAGGCCACTGAGTCAGCAGTGTCTGAAGACATTTCCGTGGTCCTGTGGCCAGCATGACATCATGCCACAGCACAGAGTGTGAAGCGAAACACAGAGCACTATTACCTTCCCAACAAAGTGGTACCTATTTATCTACTTGTATTTACATGCTTTTGAACTGCTAGTTTGGCAGGAGCTGAGGCAAGTGATGGGAGTTCACACCATCGCACAGTGAGTCAGGAAGGGGGGCTATCTTGAAGACAGAGGGGTTTCCTCCCAGCCAGTTCTAGCCCGACACCAAGGTTGCTGCATTCTGGGGATGAATTCCTATCAAGTTAATGCCTCAGAGTTCTCAAAACATCTATGCAGCATTGTATTGGCTACCGGTGGACTGGTGAAGGGAAGGGTGAGGTTTGAATTGGGAAGAAGAGCTTAATGCTTTGTAAGGTGCGATGTCAGATTCCACCAGACTTCTTTGCAATCACTTTCTCTCAGTAAAAGTTCCTTTTGATAACTAATTGTTTCAAGAGTCATGCTTTCCTGAGGGAGTAGCTGAGGCAGGTCCTTACAGGTAGGACTTGAACAGACCTTCCCTGGCATCTTTTAAGCTGCTGAGCTGTTGCACCTGTTGCTGCTCTAGGGAAAATCCTTAATTAAGAAATGGGTAGACACTGATTCCACAACATCAATAGATAGGCAGGAAAACATTTCAAAAGTCATCAGGTCTGCCAGGAAGCATGGTCTCTTGAAAAAGCCCCAATTCTAACCTAGTGGTGTGTGTGTGTGTGTGTGTGTGTGTGTGTGTGTGTGTGACGCATTAAAGAATAACAACTCTGGGAGATATTTGCAAGTAGAGCTGTGTAAATGTTGTGTCCTCCCTCCCCTGCCTGATTCTTATCAAGTCTGATTCTCATATGTCATGCAAATGGGATTATCCAAATCATTCGATAAAGCAAGTAGCAAAAAATGCCTTTTGGGATTTGCTCTTTAAAATTGCTTTCCTTCACATGGCTGACTATCATTGTGAAAGTGCACATGCACACAAAACCTTGGGAATCTTCAAGTGGCTTCATCAGCTTCATGGTGTTGAGGGAGGGATCCAGAGGTGTCCATTTCATTACAATTGGATTGTTTTCCTCGGTCTTAACATTATTGTTTATGCCCCAACAAGCAGAAAGAGGGACTAGCGATCCATAAGTATATATTTGGGAGGAACATCTAAGGTGACCCTCTCATCTAACCTTTTTCAGTGCAAGAAATCTCATGAGTTGATCACAGAAACAGTTGTTTATGGACTGTATTGGCAAGAGATGGAGCTGTGGAATTTTGTGGTGAATTTCCATCACATAAAAGCACCATAAAAGTTTGATTAAAGTTATTAGCAAAGCTATGTAAGTGAGAAACCCAAAGGAGGCTACTTCAGACAGAGTGACTGGCCCAACATCACTTTGGTAGCTTTCATTCTTAAGGAAGAAGTAGAAGTCACACTGTCCCAGTTTTTAGCCCAAAATCTTAGTCTCTGTACAAACATGGTTATGTGCTACCTCAACAATTTATTGTAACTGCAGCTTGGGAAAGTAAACGATGTAGCAGGTAAGGTTTGTGGGTAACATTGACTACAATTTACAGATTGGAATGTTTCACTGGTTGATGGTCTAGTTTCGTAGTTCCCAACTTGGAGATACTCAGAAGCCTGGACTTCAACTTCCAAAATTCTCTGCAATTATTGAGGTATATTTGTTGGGGTATTCTGTGACCAGGAATCAGCATATCTAGAAGCCTGGATTGGTCCGAGAGGCAGTGATAAGCAAATGAATGTTGTAGTTTATAAGCCCTTCAGGCCTTATGACCATCTAGTTCAACTTTCAGCTAAAGTGGAAAATTTAGAACTACAATTTGAAGACCATTAGTAGTCCTATTCCCCCTGTAGGAATTAAATCTATTATCTCATTGTCCAAATATTCTAATTAGAGATGTGAAGGCAAGAGACAGAGGCACAAAAAGTAATCTAGGAAAAATAATAAGCATTTCCCTTTTTCTCCCAGATTTTTGTAGGTCTACATTTAGTCCCATTTTAGTGCAATAATCAAGTTACTTGTCTAACATCAGAACACCTTCCTTGCTTCTTTAGCATATAACATAGCATATAAGTGTTGCTTGACCAGGGTTCACAGTATTGTCTGGGATGCTACACATCCTCTTCACGATCTGTTTTCCTTGTTAGCTTCTGAGGAGAGGTTTTGTGGTATCCGAAGCAAAACGCATATCTATATGTGTGTTATGTATGTGTACACTTTTGAGAGCAGACAACAGAATTTCATTTTTAATGTGTGCCAGAGTCCCACAGAAAATAATGACAATAAAGGTTATCTTATCTTTACTGTAGGGCAATCCCACTTCCAAAACTTTATAATGTGGTTTGCTTCCACCCATTTCTAGCTACCTAAGCAACTCCACCAGACTGACAAAAAGGCCTGAAAAATCACATCTTTTCTTTAAGTTGAAACAAGACGAGTCACAAATGATTTCACAGGATTTCTGGTTGACTGCATGTCAAGATGAAGAAGTACTGAGCATACGGCCTCAATAAAAGTCATGCAACTATCTCTTGAATTGGAGGAAACTTCAACCGACAATAGTTTCTGTCCTCAAGTGGCTTCTTTCATTCAACTCTTCTAGATTGGCCCAGTGAGAGACCATCATGCCTCCCCTTTACCTTTACAATACAGCAATCAGTTGAAGAACCAGTCCTGAGGAAATAAATAACATTTAATCGGACTTGAGCCAAGTGCCAAAGAACCACCCCAATGGAAATAATTAGGGCTGGGGGAGGGAGGTTGAGTGGTTAAAGCAAAGGATTCTCTTAAGTGCAATTAAACTACTGTCACATAGTGAATTATTCCTTCCAACAGATCCTTTTTGAGTGTCATACTTTATACTTGTCACATTAGAAATATTAATTAGTTTTGGGAACTAATTCAAAGATGGATACATCAAATGACTGGAATCAAATTGGATTTTAAGCCGGAAACCTTTTTACTTTGTATAAGACCAGAAAATATTGATTCTACAAAATGGAATCTGATGGTACTAGTCATGACGGCGGCTAGAATTTGTTTCGCTCAAAAATGGAAGGACAAAGAGACTCCATCGGAAGACATGATTTTTTTAAAAAATCCTGGAATGTGCAGAATCCGATTGTTTAACTCGAGCTCTTAGAGACCAAAAGGACTCATTGTACTACCACTGTTGGGATTCATGGTATATCTGGTTTGCTAATAGGACTAAGAACAATTGATGATATAATAATATGTGTATTTGGTATATTACTTTATGTTATTCTGAATTGGCTTGAACTGTAAAATTCTACCATGATCTCTTCTGTTCTGATGATATTCGTATTGAATGGTATTTTAATAAAATAAAATAAAATTTAAAAAAAGAGAGGAATATTTATTTATTTATTTATTTATTAAATTTATATACTGTCCTTCTCCCAAAGGACGCAGGGCAGTGTACAAGGCATTAAAAAACATTAAATACAAAAGTTAAAAATGAATTAAATAGAACATACCCTAACATACAGTTAAAACTAAGACTAAAACCCCTCTCCTCAGTCCAGGCCTGCCTGCGCAAAGAGCCAGGTCTTAAGCTCTTTATGGAAGGTGCGGAGGTCAGGGGCCATCCTCAACTCCACCGGGAGCTGGTTCCACAAGGTGGGAGCCCCAACCGAGAATGCCCTCCCCCTAGGTACTACCCGCTGACATTCAGTTATCGACAGTACCCAAAGGAGACCCTCCCGATGGGTGCAGACCGGGCGGTGGGAAGATGAAGCTGGCAGCAGATGTCCCCTCAGATACTCCGGATTAATAAAAATATTAGTGGTTTTAACACAACAGTAATACGAAATAGTTAATGTCAGAAGAATCCAGGATCCTCTGGATTTTAGAAAACAACTTAGGCAGGCAAGTTAAATCTTGCTCCCAGTACCGGCCCTTCATGTGATATCGCAGCACATCAAAATGAATGTCATGGAAAGACACCTGGTTATATCACACAACAGTCTTGTTTTTCCTCATCTGCATTATGCAAACAAAAATACTCATTTTACTTCCATGGCACACCGAGAAAACAAAACAAAACAAATGATATTGTATCTCCTTCCACTTGCTTGAAAATAATTTTTTAAAACAACCCTCTGGCATTAATTGTTGCCCCCTTTTTTTTCTTGATAAAGAGGTTGTTGATGAGTCGATCAAAGTGTGAAGAAGCCTTTTATTTGACCGAGCTTTGGGCTCACGAAGGCAGATGTTTTTCTCCTTTGTCTTGCTGTGTCGACGTTGAATGCAAAATAATAACAACGGCACTTTGTTTGAAAGGAAGGTTAGTCCGGGAAAATTACACGACCGTCTTTGCAACCGCAGTGGTGGAGAATTTGCGTGTGACAGTTAAGGGTGACTTCTGTTCCTTCAGAATGTCACCGGGAAAGACATTTCTTTGAAATTATCCCGGATTAGACAAATAGATCCGGTCATATTGTAGGCTTGCTTCACTTTGAGTGCCAAGCAAGTTCATTTTCTCTTCATTATTGCTGCCCTCCTCTTCTCCCAATCGCACCTCCCTTTGGAAAGTCAGGATAATTAAAATGTTCATCTGCAATCTGGCAATGGGCACTTGAGCTTAATTTAATTATGTTTTGCTTTGGTTCTGAACCAAAAACAATGGCCTGTCAGGAAGGTTGATAGAGTTTCATCTGGGACGGCCTTCTAGATGCACTTCTCCAAGAAAGAAGGAGAAGCCATTAAGTCAAAAGTGGCAAAGCAGCCCAGAATAGGTGGGGGGGGGGGGGAAGGAGAATTGAAGTCAAACTTTCAAAGCAATATGAAGAAGAGATCTTAGATAAAGCTATACATTCGTTTGTTTGTTTGTTTGTTTATTTATTTATTTATTTATTTACTGCCTTTGTTACTTTTGTAAAAACAAATAGTCCTTGACTTAAAACAGTTCTGTTCAAAGTTACAACGGCATTAAGAAAAGTGACATGACTGTTGTTTACCCTTATGACCATTGCAGGGTCCCCATCAAAATTTGAATGTTTGGCAACTGACTTGTATTTATGACGGTTGCAGTGTCCTGGGGTCATGTGATCATCTTTTGCAATCTCCTAACGAGCAGAATCAACAGGGAGGCCAGATTTGCTGTGTTACTAACTTAATAACTGCAGTGCTTCACTTAACAACTGTGGCCAGTAAGGTCCAATAAAACAGGGCTAAATTCATTTAACCAATGTTTCACTTAGCAACAGAAATGTTGGACTGTCGTACCTGTGACTCGAGGCACCACACACACCAGTTTGATTTAGTGGTTAAGGCATGAGGCTATAAATTGGGGGACTGCAAGTTCTAGTCAGGAGCTGTGGTGGTGCAATGAGTAGAGTGCTGATGTAGTACTTAGCTGCCAGCTGCCTGAAATTAGGCAGTTCGAATCTCACCAGGCTCAAGTTCCATCCTTCTGAGGTGGGTAAAATGAGGATCCAGATTGTTGGGGGCAATAGGCTGACTCTGTAAATCACTTAGGGGGGGTTGAAAGCCCTGATAAGTGGTATATAAATCTAAGTGCTATTGGTATTGCTATAGTCCTGCCTTAGCTATGAAAGCCAGCTAGGTGACTTTGGGCTAATCACTCTCCCTCAGCCCAACCCACCTCACAGTGTTGTTGTTGTGGGGAAAATAGGAGAAAGAAAGTGTGTTGGATATGTTCTAGCCTTGTTTTTAGAAATAATAAGGGCAAGTTACAGATAAGTAAGTAATAATACCTAATACGTGTTTCTCCTCCTCCCCCTCACCAAGGTTACTTGAGGGATCGCCATTTTCCAAGCGTCTCTGTCTATCCAACTAGCAGAATGGACTTGGTGCAGATCCCAGCAGCGAAAGAGTGTTGGCTGGCAGGGATTAGAAAATGGGCTTTTTGTCACAGTGTCCCCTACATCAGAGGTGATATTCAGCCAGTTGCAACAGATTCTGGAGAACTGGTAGCGATAATTTTGACTGGTTCAGAGAACCAGCAAATACCACCTCTGATTGGCTGACACTGGCAAATGCCACCTCTGATTGGCTGACAAAATAGCCATGCCCACTAACTACGCCCACAGAACCGGTAGTAAAAAAAATTGAATTCCACCACTGCGCTACATCCTCCTTCAGACATTAGAATGGCCCTAAAAACCTGGCAATGTTCCTGAGCATGGGATACGGAACATGTCAAGAGATCAGTTTGCTGGCTCTATTGCTAACTGGCTGCTATGTACAGCATATTTATATTAGATGTTTCTGTGGCTCTTATTGTTTTAAACTTGAGCCGTAGTGGTGTAGGGGGTTAATGCCTCCTAACATAGTACCAGCTGCCTGCAATTAGTGCAGGTTCGACTCCCACCAGGCTCAAGGTTGACTCAGCCTTCCATCCTTTCGA
>JANHFR010003955.1:356131-369918 GCA_032468015.1 Mimophis mahfalensis
CCACTTCCTCAATAGATTTATTGAGTTTGGGTTTAATTTTTTTATTAACTTTTGTATTTGGATGTTTTTTAATTACTGTGAGCCGCCCTGAGTCCTTCGGGAGAAGGGTGGCATACAAGTCTCAATAAATCTTAAATCTTAAATCTTAAATCTTAAATCTTTTAACCCTCCCTAAGCGGTTTACAGAGTCAGCCTATTGCCCCCAACAATCTGGGTCCTTATTTTACCCACCTTGGAAGAATAGAAGGCTGAATCAACCTTGAACCTGGTGAGATTTGAACTGTTTAATTGCAGGCAGCTGGCAGCTAAGTACTACATACAGCACTCTACTCTCTGCACCACCATGGCTCTTTAAACCAACCTCTTTAAAATTAGAGGGTGACAAGGGACATGAAACTGGGAGATGGTGACAAATTTCGGATGTGTTGATTCACTTAGATCCTGTCTCCAGAAAGAAACAGACCACTCTGAAAATAATAATTACTACTTAAGAAACAAGCTTTGGTCATATTAGTAGACTTGTCCTGCACATTGAATCACAGCCAGTTCAAGAATCTTAGAAGAATAGCAGCCTATCTAAAACCAGTTTTGGAAATCTAATGCTGAGCGGAAGTCTTTCTCTTCCTGAAATAATTTTTTTCCCCATTTTGCTTCAACAAACTGTTTTTGCAAGTGCCGGAATAGCAGCCCAATCCTTCCCTAACTGTTCATTTCAACCCCAGTCCTAAACTAAGTTTTCTACTTGACTTTCAGAATCTCACGATAATGAAACCAAAACAAAACATTCTCCTTTGAGCATATTTTATAATTTGATTCAAGTTGCATCTTAAAAAGGTATTTAACTCCCCCCCACCTTTTTTTTCTGCTGGGTTCTTGATTTTAGTTAATATTGGGTGGCCCAAAATAAATAAAAGAACCATCGTCCTTGAGCTAGAGCTCTTCAGTAAGAAAAAGCCAAGGCTTCAGGCACATCAAAACATGTCAATCAGATGTAATTGCTCTCAAAGAGAAACCACATCAGACTGAGAGAACAAGAATGCATCGTGAACACATGGATTCACTGCCTCACCTAATCTGCTAATGAGCTCCGACTGTTATTTTCAGATTCGCTCTTCAAAGATTTAACACAAGAAACATGACAGCAAAGGACAACACAGCAAAGACAGATCTAAATATTATATACACACTGATGTAGTTTACACACGTGAGGGTGGGCAATGATTTGCCATTTCGGATGGATTAAAGTGATAATGAGACAAATTGATTAAAAGCACAAAGGCTGCCAAGCATCAGCTCCTTCCTAGACTAAAGCAGGGATCTGAGCATTCATAATTAATCTTAAACCCACAAAATTGGTGGGTGAAGGTTAGTTTGCACATTTCTTTTGAGTTCCCTTCCAGGTGTTTTCTTCTGCCAAAGAAATAAAACAGACTTATATATGAGGCAGTCTCTTCCTGCTCGGACATTTATACTAGTAGGAAGATGAATCACATATTCACCCCGCCTCCCACTTCACCAAGCCATGAGGATGTGGTCATGGCTATCAAGACTAGCTGTCTGTATACCACAATTTGCAAACCTATATGTTGTGTTCAACATATTTCCTGGAGTGAAAAGTGCCAAGTTCTCTAAAGCCAGAAGAATGTAACTTGTTGCTCAGAAGTTGTATGTCTTGTTTCCTCGGAGATCTCTGGGGGAAATTGTTAAATTAAAGACCAGAACACTGATTGGTGCCCAGCACTGGCTAGATGCCTGAGAGAAGATCTCATCAAAGAGTAATGGAAAACCAGAACTGTAATTTCCCTGCTTTCTCCCAAAATCTAAGAAGCATGAACTCTGAAGGCAATAAATATAATGTCTTATATAATATTGGCTGATCATCTGGCTGGTCTTCTGATGATTTAGGATTTTTCTTTGCAAAATAAAGTGTTGTCCTTGTTCTTATTGAAATACCAAGGAGGATCTTCTGCTTTTAAAATGCCTGTAGGATCTCTGCTCCTTCCAATTCATTTTGGAATCCATTCAGAAATAGCAAGCAAGCTTTCAAGATTGTCTTCCTCATGCCCCAAAGAAATAATAGAAGCATATCGTTTATGTTGCTACATTGAATCTATCAAAAAAATCTTCATTGGTCCCTTTCGCGCAAAACGCACAAGGTAGCAAGCTACCGAATCTATAACCTTCTCCATGTTGTGAAGCTGATCCTCTCCAAACTGAGCAGAAGCTTTGATGTTTTTCTGATAACAAACCAAACCAATTTTGAGAGAGAGAGAGAGAGAGAGAGAGAGAGAGAGAGAGAGAGAGAGAGAGAGAGAGAGAGAGAGAGAGAGAGAGAGAGCACTGAAACTTTCCCTTCTGTGGAGCAACATTGATGTTGTAAAGATAACATTAATACACACTTACAATGCTTTGTGGATCATTATCTGGTAGCTGACCAATAATGGGCATAAAACATTAACAGCTAAAAAGAGAATTATGGATTCCTTTGGGTGTATATAATTTGTTGTCCATTGTAACCACCCACCAAAGTAGTCCTGAGATGATTCACAGAGTATAGAATAGAGTTGCTTTAATAAGATCCTCAGCCCTTTGAATAAATTATGAATGCATCTTGACTGTGAGGAGACAGTGACATTACGAAACGGTAATGAACAGATCTTCAAGAGGAAAACAACCTTGTGTAATCATCACCCCTGTTCAAAACCTATTAAGCTTCGATGAAATGAAAAGAGTCCTCCCCCCCCACCATTGTGTCTATGTGCAACAAGTCATAAGTTGTGGACTTTAATAATATATTTCCTTCACCAGCAATAACACAGCAATTAGGAAGTGCTCAGTGAAGTAGAAATAATGGTAACTGCGGTGCAGATTAGCTATGCTGAAGGGAGTTCATAGACAGAGAGTAAAACAACATCTTCCGAGCTCTTCCTGTTGTATAATTTCTTCTTTTATTTACTTATCATCTCACTTCAAGAGGACTCCTGGCAATAATGAGGCTACATAAATGCACACCCAAACCTAGGAAGGCGCTGCAAATTGTATCAAAGATAAATCTAATGATTACCTGTTATAATTATAGTGCAATCTTGTCTTCACTCATGGGGAAATTGTGCTGTGGTGAGAAAGCCCAAAGCTGGTAAGAGATTGCCGGTGCACAAAATGTGTATTCATTATTTCTGAACCTCCTTTGCTTCGGCGTGGCTGTTGGTAGAAGATGGATAATTTTGTTGAACAGGCACTACTTAGATGAGAGTTCACAAACCCGTCGGCTTGGACAGCAATACACACAAGCAACCTGGTAAATAAGAAAATAATGACCCCTGAAATAACATATGGGTCTTTCTTTTCTTTTCTTTTCTTTTTTTTTTTGCTTCCTTGGAAAATCTCTAGGATGGGCTTTGATTGCCTTTAAAAGAATGAGTGAAAGAAAACCTCCATCTTCTCAGACCCCACATCACATGTTGTACAGTGTAATTGCTTCATAAGTAAGCATCTCCAGACAGGCTCCTAATGTGAGGTTCAGCACAAGGAAATCTTTTCAAGCCTATCATCACTAACGCAAGGAAATGGTTCTCGAAGTGTAAAGCCCCCCCAAAAGCTGTGCTGTGAAATTGTACACATGTTTATTCCAAGCGAAATCCTATTATGGTTAATGGGGCTTCCTCCCAAATAAAGAGGTATAGGATAGCAGTTTGAGGAGAAAAAACACTGGGCTTTTAGAAGTCAGAGACCAGATGAACAGTGACTTGAGCCAAGAGAAGACTAGGGCTACAGAAACAAAATCACCATCTTTGCTATTAAGTATACTGTTTTTGGGAGAGGTGACCAGACTGGGTAGTTTTATTTCCTTGCTTATTATAATTCAATACAGGATGTTAACAAAAAATAAAGAAAGAAAGAAAAGAAGAGGCTTCGATCCAAAAACAAAATAACTCATTAAGTTCATTTAAGGAAAAATGTCTCTTTTCTCTTACAAACCTCTGTTGTTCTGAAAAAGGACTGAGGAGATTCAAGGCCTTTGCTTGCTCACCCATTGCTTATCTCCAGCTGTGTGGCCCAGTTCCTAACAGGCCATTGATCAGTACTGGTCCATAGTCCAGAGGGTTGGGGACTCCTGGCGTAGAGCTTAAGAAGCAAATAAGAAATGGATAGAGTGACACCCACAGAGGAACTCCAGACTTACAATCTTAGAATCCCTCAGGCTCCCTGACCAGACTGACTTTCAAGAAAAAGATACTTTATATTAAAATGGTGAAAACTTCTAATACAGTTACATGCAAAAATGCTTTTGGATACCACAAAGGCCATTCTGGGTTCATCAAGAACATCATGGGAAGCTAGCTCACTTTCTGATAAAGGGATGAGTAGTGATTGTCTATGGCTACTATGGCAGCCATTTTCTGAGTAGGCAAACCTTCTAACCTTACTAAGTTATCTTAGGATCCAAATTGTGATGGGGTATACTAAGGAAGTGTATTCCCAGGAGGGAGAGGGTGCATCCCAGAGGAATAAGAGGCAATTCAGTCCATATGTTATGTATGTGATAAAGAGGATAAAGACAGCCTCTCCCTAATAGTTCACAAAGTATATCAAAGTAGTTGCAGATAATGGAATGTTCAGTCTGGTAAGATTTTGTCTATAGATGTGAAATAATAAAGAACTCAACTTGGAAGAAACTCTACATATCATTTTTGGTTTTGGGCCTGACCAAGCCACCATCAGAAATGTACTGCAGAAGCAATTATTTTATGATTCATTCATTTCTTTTCCATGGGAAATTATTTCTGAGCTGAGATACAATTGAAACCCAACCCAGGCTTAAAAATAAAACATGGAAACATCCATTTGAATGTAAAAATAAAATAAAATAAAATAAATTAGAAAAGCATGGATTTCAGCAGTCAAAAAACCTTAGAAAAAGAGGCATCTACATTTGCTTTGCAGAAGCAGCAGGTTTGATGTGGGATTCCATTGTGGGACAATTTGAACAGTGAGAGGCCAAAAACATGTGGTGACTTTCCAAACCCTTGGGCTGACTTCAAAGATCATTTCCTGGTTCTTATCTCCTGGTACTACAACCTTTCAGCAAAACCAGGAAGGTATCTTCTAAGAATCCAATGACTTTTTGGAACCAGGGTAGCATATAACATAGATGGCTAGAGTGCAAGGAGGGAAATCAGCCCAAATCAGGGGATTGGTGGAAGTGCTTTCTGTCCACCAGAAAATCTGCTCTCCAATTTCAAGAGGCTCTTGGCTTAAGAAGTATATTGCTGGTTCTTTTGGAAATAAAGGCTTGGCCAATAATGATCTTTAAACATTTGCTTTTAACATTGGGGCAGAAAAGTATGCTTGTATAGTAGAATGTATCTTCTATATCTTCAAGACTTCTTGGAATTGGGTAAACTTAACTACAACAAACAAACAAAACAACATGATGCACATATACTGTAGGAAGTTCTAATACCCTGGGGAAAATAAATAAAAATAAACCCTTTATTAGTATCAAGTAGATGTACCTTCATCTGCTAACATCCTTTTAGAATGCTAATTAAATGAACTTTTGATTGGATCCAACAAGACAATTTAGGGTTTAGAGTTTAATTTAGGTTTAGAGTTGACACAAACGTAGACAACCATTGCCAAGAACAAACCATTTCAGGCAATCAAACCACTTCCTAAATAAAGATGCATGTCCAATATTACATTATTTGTTTTTTGTCAACCCGATAAAAGAATACTAATTGGACTAGTTAGAACGAAGCCATCTTTTTCCACGGATAGGCGGCGCAGAACTTTAAACTGCCAGCATCTGAATTTCAGCATGGATTTTATTAGTACCAACTTCATTGTAACTTATCCAACTGTAACCATTTCAGACTTAAATTAGCCTAACTTTAGCAAATGCATCATGTTTAATGCTCATTAAATTCTGCTTTGCTCAGAAAAGACAGGATAGTTCACAGCCGAGGAGAGATAGAATTTTCTTCTAGTGTTTCCCAGGCTGACCTTTGTGCTTTGGAAACTATTTTCATTGTAAATTAATTAATATCATTAGTATTAAAGCTCTCCCTTATCTCTTCTTAGGCGATTTCCCAATGAGACGGGGATATCAAAGGTCTGAGATAAATGCTCCTTCCCTCTGTCTGCTCTGCAACTTGGCTTGCAGTTTTTAAAATTAGAGAGTTGTTTCAGGGACTCATGCAAATGGCCCTTTGAAGTCTGCCAGATTTACAGTATTGGGGTAACAACTGTGTACTCTGGCTTGACGTGGATACCCATTTTTGTTTTCCTGTGTTTAACCAACACAGCACTAGGATGAAGGCAAGAAATCCAAATGAGGCACCCACATTTGGATTTTGATCCAGGCAGCTAAGCACTGCTATGCACTGAAATTAGTTTTCTGACGGATATGAAAAGCAGCTTCTGTTTTTCTGCTTTACTTAACAATATGAAAAGGCTAGGGAGCTTCCTCTCATCTTTTCATTTTATCATACATTTTTTCTTCACTCTGCAACCTTCCCTCCTGCTTGTGCTTTCTCATTTTCCTTGGATTTTAATTAATGAATTTTGTTCACCACAATATAAAAAAATATGACGAGGCTCTAGAAAGAGTAAGGAGAAGAGCAACGAAGATGATTAGAGGACTGGAAGCTAAGACGTACGAAGAATGGTGGCAGGAATTGCGTATGTCTAGTTTAATGAAAAGAAGGACTGGGGGTGGCATGATAGCAGAGTTCCAATATTTGAGGGGCTCCCACAAAGAGGAGGGGGTCAACCTATTCTCCAAAACACCTGAAGGCAGGACAAGAAGCAATGGGTGGAAAATAATCAAGGAGAGATCTAACCTAGAATTAAGGCAGACTGTCCTGACAGTTAGAACAATTAATCCATTAAACAACCTGCCTCCAGAAGTTGTTAGAGGTTTTTCAAGAAAAGATTGGACAACCATTTGTCTTAGGGTTTCCTGCCTAAGCTGAGAGTTGAACTAAAAGACCTCCAAAGTCCCTCCCAGCTCTGTTATTCTCTTATTCTGAGTAGAAAACCAGGAAGGCTGCAGGATGTTGGAAAGCTGTGTTAAATTTTTTTGTGTTCATTAATTGATTTCAGTGTATGTTAAATGTGAGTCAAGATGGCTGCCTGGGAGTCATACCACACTCACTTAGATGGCACCAGGCTGTCTGGAAGAAGCCCGGGTTTTACACCCAAATGTTGCTAGTTTGTACCTGTTCTTAACTGGCAATGCTGGCATATAAAAAGGGAGGCTTGCATGCCTGCCCTAGTTCTGTCTTCTTGTGCTTCCTGCTTCTTGTGCTGTCTCTTGCTTTGGTTCTGTTAATATTTTTGGTATCGTGGAAGAGTCCACAATACTATTAACAACAATAATGACTACTTTGCATCCAGAGTTTAAGAGGTGATGGATGGATGTAGCCCTCTTCCAAGAAGTCAGACACTCTTTGTAGAACTGTAGTCTATTTATTTATAAATATTTACAGAAGCCACGAGGTGGCCAAGCTTACAGAAAGGAAACCGAAAGTAGTTGCAGAATACACACGAGCAGCAGGAGATGTTCACATTACATGGTGATATTTCAGTGAGTGCCCTCTAGAGCAGTTGTTGGACCTTATATAGTCCCTCTCTTAACTATGATTGACAGATCATGAGACTACCTCATGATCAGGGTAATTGGCCTTGCACCTGCTGGTACCAGACTCTCTGTCTCCAGGCTGTTAGTGTGGTGTGGCCTATAAACATTGTCGGCCATTTTTTTTTTTTTAAAAGTTCCATTTATATGCTGCCCTTCTCTGGAGATGCCGGCCAGCTTACAATCTGTTAAGCACAAATCAATGTGCTTAGCAATAGCCTTCATTCTATGTATATGCCTGCTTATTAGCGGCATTTTTTACAAAGTCATCTTATTGCCCCCAACAATCTGGGTCCTCAATTTTAAGTGCATCTATAACAGCATACAATAATTGATGTTTCTTTAATGTGTGAATGTAATAAAATTGGCAGGTTCTCTCTGTATTAAGATGGTGCTTAATCCTGTAAATACCTGTAAATAAAGATCTACAATTTCTGGGCCTGAAGCCTCAAGTTCCTGGTCTCACTTCTTCAGTGATCCATCAATCCCAACTCAGTTGCAGGGTTAACTCTATCGAATGCTAGCTACGATGGCTAGTGTTCAACAATTGTGAGCAGAAAATAGTTGCTCTCCATTTAATTTTAAGAAGCTGATTGTAGTGTGGAGACCAGGATGCTTTCATATATTCCTCAGACACTTTCCCAACCCACTTAGAATTCTAGTGGATCAGTACGAAGGTGATTATGGTGAGATAGTGATGGGATGGTCCAGAGGGGATTGGTTTTTAGTATAGCAGCATTCATTATGCGACACAGCATTCATTGGGGTGTTATATTGTACTTCTAAAGTCCAATCAAGACTATAGTTTGATAGTGGGGATGGATGGTGGTATGTACAGGATATTTGTATAAAACTGGATGTGGAACTGATGTGTAAATAACTTTGCCTTGTGGTAAAAGCATGTCTCACATCCTAATCTTTTCAAATTTGTCCATCCATTCATCCTGTTCAGGACAATCATCAATGATACCTCACTTCATACCTCACTTTTATTTCCTCAGCAACTGAAATTAATGCCCTTTACACTGAAAATAGATCAGAAGGGGTACCAAATACACATGCAGTATTCTTGAGGTGGAAAACTTAAAGAACAGATACATTACCACAATTTATAATCCATTATTCCCGACAGACAGAAGCCTGATTCTGGAGGCTACACCAGGGTCATGTACATTTAGAGAAATGGTTTTGCATAATGTAGTTGTCTAAGTCCCCAGCTGATAAGGGATTTCTACACGGTAGATGAGAGGTTTTTTTAAACTTGGCAATTTTAAGATTATGGACTTCATCTCCCAGAATTTCCCAGCTGCATGAGTTGAAGTCCATGCATCATAAAGTTGCCAAAAACGCTGTGGTAGATAAAGACCTTTAGACAAGACCTCTAGATAAGAACTCTACTTCATTAGTATAGCTAATTTTCTAAGAAAAACCGGTCTTTTCACCTCCAGCTCTGAAATCCTTTCCTCAGTGACAAATGCCCTGCACCATATTTATTACTTTTTCACCTTGAGGGAAAGACATTTTTATTTTCCTAGGCTCTTTAACAACACCAACAACAATGCTTCCAATATTGTGCAAATACAATCCTTGCTGCTGTCAATACATGTAAAACTAGATATATATTCGCTTTATCATAGCCCTCCGGCATTATACCCAACAAAAATATTTCTGGTTTCAGATCTATATGTTGCTTGATCATCTTTTCCAACCATGTATGTATTTTTGTCCAATTGAAATAGTTATTTCATTACTTCACTTTCATTTCCAGCAGGTGTGTAATCTGCTCAAATGTTTCACTCACCGCTTTCCAAAGGGAGAAAGAAGTAACAATTGTCTCCCTCGTTCTCTCTGGAGTCTCCCTCCTTCACAAAAACACTTTGGTGAGCTTAGTTTAAATTCTGGGTAGAAATTAGGCAATTGTTACCCCAGTCCAATACACTGTCTCTTTTTCCGCTTTTCTTTGTGCTTGCTTTGTTCCAGTTGGCAGAATATTGTATTTGTACAATATTGGAAAAATGTGAACACTCCATCAGATGTGGATGTAATTTGGAAAATATTAGATTGTGCAGAGATGGATAGATTGACATTAAAAATAAAGGACAAAGAAGACACAGAATATTACTTAACATGGAATAGATTTTACAAGTAGGTAGAGATAAGAGGTAGAAATCAGATAAAGAAAGATTGTTGCTCTGTATGAATTAAATATAAAGATGGTTTATAATTATAAATATGCCAATATAACCAACAGAATTACAAATAAGCTAATATAAAGAGAAACCTAGCTAAAACTATTCTGTTACACTATTATTATTGTTATTAGTAGGTATGTTAATATTCCTTTTTGTTCTTCCTTTGCTTTTCTGTAAATGATAAGCCCTGACAATACACTGTATTCAAAATGTTTATAAATAAAGAAATATATATATACTTTAAAAATTGTTTCATTTTTCTCTCTTTCTGTATTTTATATTTTGATAAACTAATAAAATATTTGATCCCTAAACAATGCTGTAGTGATTTTTAAGCTTCTCCTGCTGCCCTATTTTTATTACTGCCTTGTTTTTTTATCTTGGTTTTTTTTTTTCATATTCTTCTGTATATTTTATGTAATACTTTAAGATAGGTCGGGATTCTAAAATGTTGTTCTTAATTGCAGGATTTTACTATAAACCTAAGATTTTATATTTTAAAAATAAAAAGTTATAACTCAATGTTTCAATCTAATTTATGAATCTAGAAGGAGCTAGAAGGTTCCAGCAGAATGATAGCTGTCCTTAATGGATCTTCCTGGCCAACTAATGAAGAACTGAGACAGTAGAAGGTCCATCATTCTCTTCCCTGTTAGCGTATTTTTTAAAAACCTAATGCTTGAATAGGGCTAGAAATTCAGAGATTTTATACATCCTTTATGGGTGCAATTATTTGCTCATTAATTTTTCTTCCCCCACCCCTCTTCAAAATTAACTGTAAGTCTTCAGGCACAAGCAGATGTATCAACTCCATGATTCTAAACATTCATTTTAAGGAAAGAAAATAGCAATTATTAAAATCCTCTTCCAACATATAAATCACTCTGGGTTGTTATTACATCGAGAGTGTTCCATTATACTTTTTTATATTAATTCTTAATTGCTTTGATTTTTTCCCCCATCTGAAGATATAATTGGAAACAATATTTTTTCCTCTTGTTCTAATTAAAATATTTTAATAAATGTTTATTTAGATACTATGTCATGGAAGGTTGAAGCTCTGGCTGCCTAATGTAATGTAAAATCAATTAGGGACAGAAAAATATCTATTTTTAATTTGCCAGAGTTGGATATATGGTAGTTACCATCTGTGGGGAGGAGGGGGTTGAGGGAAGAGAGAAGCAGGCAAAATCTGCATAAATCTTCCTTAAAAATACTAATGATTTTTATTAATTTTCAACATGCCGCATCATTTGTCTGTTCATCTATTCAAAGGTAATCTGTTTTAACTTCAGGGCTCTGGGAAGATGGCCACCCTGTAATATTCTGTTGCCGATGCAGCTTCTGGAGAGGGTGGAAGTGAAATTCATAAACTGCGGCAGGTTTGGTATGTTTATTTGTCTCCTGCAATCACCGGCATGCAAATCCCGTAGCATGGCTGAACTGTGTATGCAAGCCATGTATCTCATCATGTTAAAAAAAAAACAACAATGCAAAGATTTGAACATTGCATGGCAATTAATAACATTTCTGCCAGCGTAAATACAGTTTTTTCCCCTCCCTCATAAATCATTTCCAGCCTGTCAAAATGGATCTGCCTTGGCAAAGAAACAAGGGTAACATTTTAATTTTCCCCATCTGGCAAGATCAGTTTCTGTAGGTTTTCTCTCTCTTCCTTTCCATCGCCAGTTATTGGATTTATATGAGCACCTACCTACGGTAGAAGTAATAAAAATGAGTATGGATAGATGAGGAACAATGGGGAAATCTGACTTCTGAATAGCTTCAAGCAAGTCAAAAAGTGGTACAAAAATGTACCACTTTCACATTTATGTAAGATATGAATAATAAACCAGGACGTCTGCCTTTGCTATGTTTTATTTTAAAGGAGAGTGGCCCAAAGGTTATGGTTGAATGTATTTCATGCCCTAAATATCTTATGCCATAATTTTTCTCAAGAATGCTAAGAATGCGAATTCTTGAAGCCTTTATTTTTTTTCATACGTACTTTAGTGGCCAAGAAACATAATTTCTGATGAAGGTAGAAGAAATTATAAAACCAAGTTGTCTTAATGAGAATGTTGTAGAGCTAATTTTCAGGGACATTGAATCCTATTTGGCCATAATCTGTGACAATTGGAAAGCAAACTGTTGTCTTACACACCAAAAGATACACATCTATTATCAAAATGATCCTGTCTATAACACACACAAACATCCCAAAGGTCTCTGAAAGGATCTGCAGAGCCTTATTGTAAGAATGGATGCTGTAGATTCTTCAAATCGCCTAATTCCAAACTTTAAAGGTTTCCACTTTTATACAGTTGAATTTGGAAATTAATAGCAGCATACTAAGCCAACGTATCTGAAATGCTTTGAATCGAACATAAAAAATTCTGCATAAATGTTAAGATATGTAAATACTTTTGCATTGCTTCTCAAGTGACATTTCTCATAGTTTGGTAACTGGATTTGCTTGAAGGCAATATTAGAGCTGGGTCATTTGTTTGGACTTGCTGTAGGTTATTGTAATTCTTCCACTCTTAAAGTGGATTCCAGGCAAAGGTAAATTTGGTCAACTGTCTCTTAAATGTGTCCAAAATGACCCTCTGCAACCTTCAACAAAACTTCAGTAGAGGTTACAACACAAAAGGCAGCCTAGTTGGTTTGTTTGTTGTTACATATCCTGAACTTTAGTTCTATATCTTGAACTTTATTCAAACTACTAGAGTTTTAATTTAGTCAAATTCAATAAAATGTCAAGCCAGTGCTGTTTATCCTGTGGATTACATTTATTGCTCACTGCAGAATTTGCTAACATTTTGATTTCTAATTATTTTTTTGTTTATCCATGTGGCAAAATGCTTTGCTCATTATCCTCAGACCAAGCGGCCAGTTGAAAATTAGGTTTCTCATTTCAGTAAGTATGCATGTGCTCTCCACAACCCACAAGCTACACAAAACAATCAGAGGTCTGATCACTGAAGTTTCATTTATCCAACAGACAGGGAACAGACATGCAGAGGGACCTCTGGCATGGCCAAAATCAAGTTCAGAGATCAATGTTCCACATTCAAAGGGCTCCATACGATCCAAAAACAATAGAAAGCCTGCACCACCTGTAAATCCATATCAGATTTCAGGAATAACAACTAAGAAAACAAGACTGAAAACAATACTATTTTTACTATATTTCTGTTCCCAAGTAAAGTTTTTTTTAAAAAGCAAGCTCTATGAAGCTTGTTGCTAATTAACTTCAGCCAGATCACAGCTATTCAAGAGAAAGCAGATTAGAGAATGGTGAGTAGAACTTTGCTTCCAAGACAATCTCTTGGGTGAGAGCTACTTCTACTTTGTAATTAATGCAAAGGTAGGTATTAGAAAGTAATATGTAATGCTACATTGATAGAATCTTGCAGGTCTGAAAGAACAAATGTCCTGCTCACCACTTGTAACTGATACACCCATCAAGCCAAATCCTTCCTAAGTTTCCCCCCTGATTGTTAACCAACTGCAGGGTCCTGCTTCTCCTATCTAATGGTTTCACCTTCCCTTTCTTCAAGGTTATCCATACATTCCACTACAATTATGGAAAAGTCTTCGGTGCAACAGATTGGATAATGACATGAATTTGAACCTTGAGCCAAGATGTTTCTTGCAGTTCAAATTTCACAGCACCAGGAATGCATCAAATGACTCAGCCTATTTACTCATCACTTCGCAATAGTAATACTTCATGGAAATGATAAGAGTGGTTATAAAGAAATAACACTGGTAACACTTGTAGTAAGCACATATTACGGCATTTTGGGGTCAATGTGCGTTTTCATTGCATGTCAGAACAAGGTCTGCTTTTGTAGAGATTGCCCAAGGCATCAGGTTGGCCACCATGTCTTGTTCATCTATAAGCACCCTATAGGTTATATGTTGTCTTGTTAACAAATGTAGGTAGG
>JANHFR010003956.1:29315-41990 GCA_032468015.1 Mimophis mahfalensis
TTGGCAGAAGCTGGGACAAGTAACAGGAGCTCACTCCGTTATGCAGCACTCGGGATTCGAACCACTGAACTGCCGACGTTTCTGATCGACAAGCTCAGCGTCTTAGCCACTGAGCCACTGCATCCCATCACAACATAGATTAATATGACATATTAAAAAAAATTTCAAATTGACCCTCCTTTGTATAGAAAGGGGGGGGGGGAAAGCATTGCTGGACATGCATGTTAATTTGACTGTCAGACAAAATTTAATACTTTCAGATAAATACATTCTATTGAATTACTAGCCTTTGGAAATTGACCACTGAACAACCGAAATGGATTTTCCATGCTCTGCTTAACAGTAATGGGGTTGTCCTTCATCACTGGAAAGGTACATTTATAGCGCATAGTTCTAATGTTACTTGCAATATATGAAAGAGTTGCTTACAGAGGTGGATTACGTATGGTCAAATTTTATTGAAACTTTGTATACATAAACTGTAGTGTATATAATATTTTTATTGTTGGTTGCTTCTTTTTTCCTTTTCCTTTTTGTGTCTATTCTCTTTAATTAAAGCAGGGGTCTTCAACTTTGACAGCTTTAAGACTTGCGGACTTCAACTCCCAGAATTCCTCCTCCAGTCATGTTAGCTTAGGAATTCTGGGAGTTGGAAGTTCACAACTCGTCAAGTTTGAAGACCCTTGAACTAAAGGGAGGGGGAAATAAAAAAAAAAAAAACCCTGAGCCCAAAACAAAATCTTGTAAGATATGGTCATTAAGCAAACTCAGCTTCCCCCTATCAAATTTACTTATCAGAAGTCCCCCAGAAGGTCACTAAAGGTGATTGCGTGAACCTATGACACAACTTTTGTAAATGTAAATATGGATTGCCACATGTCTGACTTTTGATCACATGACAGGGATGCTGCAATAATCATAAGTGCAAGGACCCGGGTTTTTTTTACAGCAGCATCATAATTAAATAGTCACCGAACCAAGTCAAACCCTACTTGTAAATGGATTATGCAGCCTAATACATCCATCCCACTGGCTTTCTTCCCCTGCCCCCTTTTAATAGATTCTTATTGTTCCATGGCTCTGAAAGACTACTGAGTGTCCTTAACCATCTTCTGAATCATTTGAGAAAACTTATGCCTACGCCTTCCCTCCTCTGAAATACAACAAGTATTAGGGACAGATCATAATGTGGGGGAGGGGGATGTATGTAGCCACCAAGAGTTAAAAACGATTTGATGGCATTTAATCAGTCAACAGGACAACTGCAAGCCGGAAATAAATACAGGGCAGCTGCCATGTTGAGAGAAGGTTGGCTGATGCCAAGCTAGGATCTAAGGAGGGAAAACTTAGGGAAAGCTGGACCAGGACGGGTCCAGTCAAGCCCAACACCTTATCCAGACTCTCCTCCCTGGCAGGGAAACGAAGCTGAGGCGCAGGGTTGCCTCCTGTCCCTATCCGAGGCCTGGCAGTGGACAGAGGACCTCGTCCCTTCAACAGAGGCGACCAAGAAGCGACTCTGTGGGTTCCCAGCGGCGCGGTTCAGGAGTGCAGCCCCAGCCTGTCCCCGAGAAGCCGGCCGGAGCCAAAAGGCGCAAGAGCCGCGGGGTCTCCCCGAGAGCTCCCGCCAGAGCGCCTTACCTGCCTCCGTAACTTGGCCGCGCAGGCCTGGGCTTGGAGGCGCCGCTTCTTTTCCCGCTCAAGCCGGCACCGACAGGCGCTCAACTCCGCTTCCAGCGCAGCCACTTTCTCCCGCAAGGAAGCCGCCGGGGACTCGTCGGCCGCCTCGGCCATCCCGCCTCTCTCTGCGAGGAGGCGCGGCGGCTGCTCAGCGATCAGCCGGGCAGGCTGAGGAGCAGCGACCTCGGCGCCTGTTCAGCAGCGCCGCCGCCGGGGCCTCCGCAACGTCCCTCGCGCCCATCGCAGCCGCGACAGCCGCCGCCCCCTCCGCCTCCTCGTGGGTCTCCTCCCTCCCTCCCTCAAGAAAACATAACAAAGTTCGTCGGGGATTATGGGCGGCCTCGTCGCTCTTCCTGAGAAGGGAGGAAGTGACGCCTTACTGCGCCAAAAGGATCAGCTGGGTCCTTTCCTGGCCTGCATTTTGGTGGCCGAGGCGGGCGCTGGAAGAGTTCGTCCGTCCCTCGCCTGGTTTTCCTTGCAGGCTGTTTTAAGGCTGGAGGCCCAAAGGTTATTTTTCCCTCTCAAGAGACAACTGGTTTTTCTTTGGAGACTTTCGCTTCTCATCCAAGAAGCTTCTTCAGCTTCAGCTTTAGCTTTCAGAAGCGAAAGTCTTCAAAGAAAAACTCAGAAAGTGCAGTTGGCTCTTGAAAAAAAAAAAAAAAGCACCTTTGGGACAACTATGACCTGGATGACTGAGAATCTCCCTGCCTAGACACTTAGGGGTGGAGGTTCAGACGCTCACAATGCCCTTATTGGCCGAACCTAGTCGAAACACGCCGCCCACGTCCATGAGACGCACGGTGGCTGAAAGTAGTTTTATTCACTTTAACATTTCCTTTTGTATTTATACCTAGTGCTGATTCCGAAGTCCGTTGGTGATTTTTCCGACCCATTCGGTACGTTTGAAAGAGATTTTTCTAATATTTTGATTTGTTAGAAACATCCTCGGGGATTAACAGGTCGAGCTATACTGTTAAAGAACAATGTTATTTTCGTCACGTAGAATTTCGTAAATGAATACAATTACAGATACATTGACCTATCTATAGTCTGTACGCTGCCAGTGAGTCAATTATTAGATGCTTCCCTCCCACACACAACA
Organism: Mimophis mahfalensis; assembly: GCA_032468015.1. Taxonomy (NCBI): domain Eukaryota; kingdom Metazoa; phylum Chordata; class Lepidosauria; order Squamata; genus Mimophis; species Mimophis mahfalensis. The sequence goes on from JANHFR010003956.1 coordinate 32,095, forward strand.
AATTGCCTTCTCCCTTTAAGGGCAAGAATATTTTCCTTTCATATTAAAATATCAGGTCAAATATAATCATTGGATCTCTTATGGAAAAGCAGTGTTTCAATGTACCTTCTGTTTTATCAAATCCTTTCTCTAGAACAGCAGTTGCCAAAGTTTCCAGATCTCTGAAAGTTGATCTACAAAGTCAAATATTTTAAAATTTCTCAGTTTTAATTTATAATGCCGTACACAATGATAAATATAACTGCCATAAAACAAAGCTTGGCTTCTCGGTAATTTTTAAGTTTTAAAACCAAATATTTGAAAAATGCTGCCTTAGAAGATCACTTTCACCAGTCATAAATGCAAGCCGGTTGCCAAGTGCCCAAAATGCAATCACAACTTCTGGAGGGGCATCAGTCATAAGATTGAGGATGGGTTATAAGCAGTGGTGGGATTCATTTTTTTTTATTACTGGTTCTGTGGGCGTGGCTTAGTGGGCGTGGTTATGCTGCCAGCCAATCAGAGATGGTATTTTGGCCAATCAGAGGTATTTTTTTTTATTCCAATTTATATGCCGCCCTTCTCCAGAGACTCAGGGCGGCTTACAGTCTTAAGAAGCACAAGTCAATGTGCTTAGCAATAGCTTTCATTCTTTGTATATGCCTGCTAATTAGCGGCATTTTTACAAGGTCAGCTTACTGCCCCCAACAATCTGGGTCCTAAATTACCTACCTCGGAAGTATGGAAGGATGAGTCAACTTTGAGCCTGGTGAGATTTGAACTTGCCTTAAATACAGGCTTCTGGCTGCTAGGCTAAGTACTTACAGACTGCACCACCAGGGCTCTGGTTTTTGATGGTATTTGGTGGTTCTCAAAATTATCGCTACCGGTTCTCTAGAACCTGTTGGAACTGGCTGAATACCACCCCTGGTTATAAGTAGCTTTTAAGTCTGATGTAACTGATGGTTAAACAAGGACTACAAGTATTGCAAATATCTCTCACAATTGCAAAAAAAAAAAAGCCAGAGATTATTTGCACTCCTGGTTGAGCAATAAGAGTGCAAAATCAGCTTTTGGTAGTATCGCCAGCACTACCTTGGCCATTCTCATGGCAAGGGGAAAAAACCAGTCTTAATGCTCTTAAGAGCCTATGAACCAGGAGGTAGAAAATAGAGGGAGTTCTTGTCAGAAGGAAAGCTGCCCAGCTTGGCAGAAATGTATGTCAAAGCAAAAAATGGAAATTAATTTTATATTTTGGGATTTGGGGCAGCCAAGGCTTTTGGGAAGCTTTCCAGATAGTCACTCAAGCTCCAGTCACCTTACGGCTGGATTATTGTAATGCATTCAACAGGGGACTGCCCTAGAAGACCACTCAGAAGCTACATCTGGTCCAAAATGGAATAGCACAAGCAGTGTTGAACAATCCTTAGTCTCCCATGTTCACTGGTAGTGATTGAGCCTGGATGCAATTCAAAGTGCTGGTAATCACCCATAAATCTCTTTGTTATATAGAGCCAGGTTATCTTGGGTTCCACTTGTCTCCTATAGTTTCAACCTGTCTTGTAAGATCAGACAGATGCAATGAAGTTTGACTCCCTTCAAAAAAAGGCTATCCAGTATTTTGGGTAAGTAAGCCTTCCTTGCTGTAAGTCCTTTCTTCTGGAATGGCATCCTCCATGAGATCGGATGTGTCTTTCACTGATAACATTTCAAAACTTGGCAGTCCTCCCAGGCACTGGAGTAGGTTTCTGAATCCCTGTTCCTTTCTGTCACATAAGTTAGTTTTATTACTTCTTTTTAAAATGTAAACCCCCCTGGGGTTGTTTTGGAGATGGTGACACTATAACTAAGTAAATAAACAGAAATGCAAAATTTGGCTCAGTTGTTGAAAGACAATACCAACTTGACAATAAAGATATGGTGGTGTTCTTTGAAGCTAGGCCCTTTGTGATAAAACCCAATTTTGCCCTCAAATTTTAAAAACTGTAGAAGTGTCTTTAAAAAACAAACAAACAAACAAACTTTAAAATGTAAACATGAAAGATTCTATCTAGTCAGAGCTGTTATATTCATCCGATTTTATTAAAAATGCTCTTAAGAACTTTTAATTGCCTATTTTTAGTAATAGCTAGTAAGAAAAATGAAAATCTGGATTTTTTAATCTCATCTTGAATTTAGACTATGTTTAAATGGGCAGTTTTTGACCTAGAGACTTCTATAATTTGGAGATGATCTGAATTATTTTCAGAAGTGGAATCTGAACCAAATCTTTTGGTTATTGTATAACCTCACATAATGTTTTTTTGTCCTTGTGATTTGTTGTGCTGAAATTTACTTTTCAACCTTCAGCTGTCTAGATACTTTCATTAGAATCCAGTAGGTGGTGTCGGTGTACTGTTAATCACAATAGTATATTTTGCCACATGTTGGCAAAACAGTTCTGTTCCTATTTACTACCATTCTTTATGAAGAATTGGTATCAAACTGGCAAACCATGTTTTGTTTAGTAAATGAGAAAGAAATGGATTCTACATGCTTCTCTAATACTTTTGTCACTTACAATTGCATACAGAAGCTTCTGTTCAATGAGAATATATTAGACAAAAGTCCAACTCAACTTCTAAAAAGATGTGTACAACTTATAAAAATACTGGTGAGCAATCCTTCTTTTCTATAAAGTCACATTGTGATGTTAATAAAGATCAGATTGTCTTCTTAAATGGAAAGGCTTTGAATATATAGGACTTAATGCACATAAAAATCTTCCCGTTAACAGTTCTACACCCAGAGTTCCTTTATTTCTGTAAAGAGCACAGCCTTAATGGAGAGAGGGAAGATCCCTTACCAAAGTAACAAAGCGGGAAACATAGCTGGAGTCCAGCTGATGAAAGTGGATTACAAAAATCTTTTAGTCTGGTCTACCTTGTAGGACTAACAACTGAAAACCTTGCACTGCTGTCCTGGAGAACAGTTTGACTGGTGACAGTGTGACTTTACTGAAGAGAATATATGTATCACCAGATTTATTAGAACCAGAAGGTTAAGTAACACTCAAATTTCCTGGACTTCATGCTCACTTTTGGCTTTCTGAAGAGATTCTGCATCACAAATTTATTCAGATATTAATATATTTGAACTGAAATGCATTATATTTGAGGACATGTATGAAGTAAGGCATTTGCTGTCTTGTTTCCTATTCCATATGTGGAGCATACAATGGAGCATTTCTTGGAATGACAATCTGACCGTCATCCACCTGTATCATTTATTTATTTATTTATTTAATCTAATTTATATGCCGCCCTTCTCCCGAAAGACTCAGGGTGGCTTACAACTCTAAAAACAAACAATACAAAAGTTAAAAATAGATTAAACCAAATTAATAACCCAACAAACAGTTAAAATTTAGTAGGTGGTCTCGCCGGTACCCTGGGCCTAAGCCATGGGGCACTTTGAAGGTCATAACTAACACCTTGAATTGTACTCAGAAGACCACCGGAAGCCAGTGCAGGCCGTGCAGGAGTGGTGTAATGTGGGAGTGCCAAGGCACCCCCATAATAACCTGCACGGCCGCACTCTGCACCAGTTTGAGCCCCATGTAGAGAGCGTTCATGCCTTCTTCGAAATGTTTCAGGTAATTTTCCTATGGTTATTTCAATTAAAAGACCAATATGAAAAAATAAATCAGAAACCTGCTCTCAAAAGAATAGAAAGAAAATAAAACAAACTCTATCCAGTTCAGCATGTTTTTATTTATGATTGGGGTGTACCTGAAAATCCTAACTCTTCTAAAATATTAAATGATAGAGACCAATTTAGCCAGTTTACAGAATTAATGCTTTAGGCCTAGTTTTGTAGCAGAACTGATCTTGGTCATTTTGTAGCATGAGCTATGCTAAGAAAGGGATGGGAAGAATGTAGCCATCTTGGCTTTCATAGCAGTGTTCAATATATACATAGCTAGTAATATATTAGTATCCTATGTATAATAATAGTATATTATTAGTATATTAATTAGTATACAGTTAATTAGTTTTTCTTGCCCTCTACACACACACACACACACACACACACACACACACACACACGCACACACACTTATTTCCTTGTTATTAGTCAGTAATATTTCAACCCTATACGACATCTGACAATGGTACTATTTTCTTCTGAAAAGAAGACTTTTGATGGTAAGTATTGTTAGCTGCTCTTGGGCCAAATATGTGTATTTTTCAGTGGTCAACCTACATGATGCATGATTTGCATTCTGTCAAAGTGAAGCTTTTACACTGTTTGCCTTGCTTTTTTCCTTAGTAGTTCTGAATCCCTTCTTAGTTTGTGGAAGCAATCAATCAAGAAGTCACCATGCTGACTTATCTTTTTATATATCTGGTAATAACATAGAAAAGGAACACAGCTATAAATACTTTTATCATCAATTACAGGTTAAACCCATTTCTGTGAAAGAACTAATTTACCAGGAGATATAAGTTTTGTTGTCCTTTTAGTTGTGTCGTAAGACAAAAAAAGATCATAAGACATTTGTGTCTTCAAGTTATAACTGCCCTAAAAAAGAACAATTATTAATAGTAAACTATTATTTATATTATGTTATTAATAACGTAGCCTTTAAAATTATTGTTATCCCAGAAGTTAGCAACTTTTGAAACTTAATGCATCCTTTGCTAACTAATGTATAGGTTTAGAAAAGTAGTACCACATCAATATAAAGGTATGAAGGGGGACATAAAGTAATTACATGTCTACATGATAATCCATATCTAGAAGGTCAGGGACCTGGAGTCTGTCTCCCCATACTCATAGCCCATTTGAACAGAGCAGTGACACCAGTATTATGGAAGGAATATTGATGTACAGGTAACTCTTGACTTATAATCATTTGTTCAGTGACCATTCAAAGTTACAATGCCACTGAAAAAAGTGACTTATGACTGTTTTTCACACTTAATGACCATTGCAGCATCTCTATGGTCATGATGAAAATTCAGACGCTTGGCAACTGGTTCATATTTAGATGGTTGCAGTGTCCTGGGGTCATGGACCTTTTGCAACCATCTGATGAGCAAAGTCAATGGGGAAGCTGGGTTCACTTAACAACCATGTTACTGATTTAACAACTGGAATGATTCACTTACAACTATGGCAAGAACAGTCATAAAATGGGCAAAACTCACTTAAGAAATGTCTCGCTTAGCAGCATAATTTTTGGGCTCAATTGTGATCATAAATTGAGGACTACCTGTATTGTATGTCATCCTGCTCTAATCTAAGAGAGCTACCAAGTGAATGTCTCTCTCTTTTCCAAAGCACTTGTAGATAACAACAGAATCCCGAAATATGAATAAGAATAAGAATAAATATTTTTGTCATTGTCCCCTTGCAGGAACAACGAAATTTTTCGGTTGCTATATCATCTCAGATAAGGCATTCCACATAGATTTAAAACAACTACAAAACACTAATTAAAACAATGCAATACAATACAATATATGAAATAAAATGAGATGACTTCAGAGTCCAGAGTTTCCATTTAAGGCCAATATTGCCCTAGAGAAAAAGCTGTTCTTGAGACGGTTCGTTCTCGCCTTCATTGTTCTATATCTCCATCCCGATGGCAGAAGCTCGAAGAAGCGGTGAACAGGATGCGATGGATCTCTTACTATGTCTTTAACCTTAATCGCCTTCCTCCCCTGCAACCTCTCTCCTGTACCTCTTTCCTCCCCAGATCTTTGAAGTCAAAAAATCTTCATTGCAGACATGGAGAGACTCACAGTTTGTGCAGCACTCGTTCCGCAGCCGAATAGATAACATATCCTGTCAACTGTAAGTAAGTCTATTTTGGCAGGCCATAAAAGCCAAATTCTGAGTTGAGCAACCAGCCGCTGCGTCTATACGCACTGCTATCTTGCTATATCCCAAGGATATATCTTTATCATTTCTGTTTTCTCTAGACTAGAAAATCTCATTTACAGAAATCGGAGACATAAAATGATATCTAAAACATATGAATTAAATTGGAAACTCTGTTCAGCTGCTTAGTGGGCAGCTCTGAAAGGTGGTTGCTTTATTTTTGGAACGCACTGATAGGGCTTTCTTGATAGGGTTGTTCCTGGGCAGCCTCCCATTGGCAAATCAAGAAATTCTGGAAGGTGACGTGCCAAAGTAAATGCCTAGATTAGAGAATGATGTGGTAAAAAGACAAGGAGTAAAGATGACATGTTCAGGGTTTACTGCATGGAATAAAACAGTCCTTGAGACTGAAACATAACTAGATAGATTTATTATGACTACAGGAACTCTGTGGTTTTATTATTTTAAATGAGGCTGTGCTTCGTCTGAGGGCCCTGGAATGCAATTTCTGGGTTTTCCTGGAGTGACAACTCTTACAGGAACAGCAGGTGGCCAGCTTTGGTAGTCAAACTAGGAGGTGCTGAAAACACCTCCTAGTGTTTTCATTGAGCCCAGTAGCTCATTAGTTAGATTTGCTTTAAGTGGGGTTGTCCTTGAAGACAAGCTGGAAGTGGCAGCTGGGAAAAGAGTACAGGTTGCTGTTTGCTATCCAACAGTAGCCATTTCTGCAGAGTAACACATTTCTATGTAGGTGTATTTTTAGACCCCATGCAAGGTGTTGGAGTGTACTTACAGAGATCTGCATGCCTTCAGCCCTCCCTACATTCAGGACCATTATCTCAAAGTAGAATTCACCTCACCCCTACTTGGTCTAAAAAACCCCACAAAACCTTAAAAAAGAAAACTCACTTTGATTAAAGCCATCATTTTGAGAATGTATGTCAAAACTGGAATTTTGAAATACTATTTTGGAAATGTTCTTGTCCCTTACACTTGGGATGTTCTATCTAAGCATATACAGCAGGAGGGGAAAAAAACTCTTAGATCAGAAATAGTTGAGCTCCATTTCTTCATCTTCCTCGGGCTCATTCAGCACAGAATAGAGTATTCTGCAATGTTGTTTAAAGCTTGAGCTAGACTTCTATGTTACTGAATATCAGAGAACATACATGTCTGCCGTTCAGAGATCGCTGTTGCAATTATACTTCTGAAAATGTTAACGTTGTTTAAGTGTGCCTTGCCTTCTACTTGTCTCCCAATAGGAACTTGGATCAACCAATCAGCATGAAGGATGCACACCTCCACACAATGTGTAGCTCAGATTTGAGAGGTGTGTACATTGGCCTGTCTGAAATCATCTATAACCTATGTTTACCCATCAGTCCTTTTGCAGTGAAGGTATGCGTCAGCGCCTATGTGTAGTTGTGGACATGTCTAAATCAAGCCTGACATAGCTCTTCTTCTGGCTAAACACACTATCCCAATATGAGGATAGCCTGCCAAGGGAAATTCTCTGGCAAAATTGAGACAGATAAATGTGTAATTTATAAAATATACTTCAGAAAGTTTATTTTTCAAAACATTAAAATGTTATTTTAGTTCAATGGTAGTTCAATAAATCAAATCAAATTTGCAGTACTAAAGTGTTCTTTCAATTGTTAGTGGAAATAACTGGAAAAATATTTTTAGCAGTGTTTATTAATGGAAATGACAGGGTTTAAGTGCCGCATAGAGATAATTAGATTAACTGCATAAAAGTCATTTTATGTTATGAAAAGGATTAATTATGCCTTCGTAGTTGTGTATACAGTGTACTTTTAGCATGTGACAATTGCAAATGCGCAACATTAGTTAAGAAATGCAGATACAATTTGCATATGAGGGGGCAGTTTGGGGTGCGTCATACAAATTTGGTGAGAGTAAAACAGTGTCATTACTAGGAAATGTCAGGTATTTAAGTCAAATGGAATTTGGATTATTGCAAAAAGGTAACCTTTTCTTTTTCTGCTGAGTTTCTGAGGTCCATAGTTGGCCAGGTGCTGCTATCTATGAATGGTTGTTTGCTGTTTCCCATTGTCAACTGAATTGAGCAAGGAGTATATTGTTTTGGGCTCCACTGTGCTTTACCTAGAAGATGTGGGTAATAACCACCCTGTTGAAAATAGCAGATAATCAAATGTTTGTTCTTGATTATTGAAACAATCAAGAGCCATGGTGGTGCAGTGAGTAGAGTGCTCTGTGTAGTACTTAGCTGTCAGCTGCCTGCAATTAGACAATTCAGAGCTCACTAGGCTCAAGGCAGCAGACCAACGTTATTCATATGGGCCAATGAAAAGAAACCCTTTGTGCATCATTTACAGTAGGTTCAATTTCCCAATCCTTACCAAGTTATTTACAACTACAACTGGAAACCTCTCCCACCTCCCTCTTCCTGTTTTGAGAGAAGGCACAGCCACTTGGGATTCTAAGATGAAGAATGACTGAACTTCCCCCGCCCCCCGTACTTCTATGCAGGTATGTTTTAGGTATGTTTTCTGTGGTGATGTATAGTTGGTTTCATGTACATTCACCACTATATTTCTATACAGAGCTCTCTTTTTTGTGTGACTATGTCAGCACTGTAGAAATACAAAGGGAAAGGGCCAGTTCTAATAGGGTATTGAGACTTTCTTCAGTCCTTTCCCTATATGAGAACTGTGCTTAAAATGAAAATCTTTACAAGTTGGAGCACTGGGAAAATTATAAATTTCAGGAACAAATCCAAAGTCCTGAGAGGAAAAATCAAAGGCATAATGGAGATAACTTACTAGGCACCAATATGCATGAAAATGTTCTAGATATCTTGGTAAAACACAGTCTGAATCACACAGAAACACAGTCTGATACAGCTTCAGAAAAAGTAATCAATAGATGTATATGAATAGAAGTATAATGAAAAAATCGAAAGACGTTATTGATCTCAGTTTTGCAGACTGTGTCTTTGCATATTTTAGGAAGGACAAATTGCAGGACATCCAGAGGAGATCAATCAAGATGATAAGAGCACTAGCAGGAAAACTTACAAAGAACAATTTGAACTTTTATGTAGTTTTTTATTTAGATGTTTTTATCCTACTTTTATTATTTTACAGATTTTTTTTCAGAATTGTTGCAAAAGACAGAATAAGGTGAAATGAATTTAAGTTACAAGTGGGAAGTGGGAAATAGGGGAAACTTAAATGGTAACAGTTGTTCATCAATGGAACAGACAACTCTCTGGGAGTGGGAAGTGTTTGTCTGAGATATTTAAATAGACACTTGATGCCCATGTAACAAAGGTGCTGTAGTAATGACACCTGCAGTGTGTAGGGAATTGAATTAATGATCTTCAAGATCCCTTCCAGCCTTTACATTCTGTGATTCAGCCACAGTTAAGTCACTAATATGAGTGTCATACCATATCATACTTAGTCAAATGCTTTACTGCGACAAAGATTATTTGTTCTTAACTATGGTAATCACTGCTTTGGGGCAATGTGGTTTTTTTTAAGGTGCTTATAGGTTGATGTTTTAGGGATCTATTATAAAATCTTCTTATATATTAAGATTTAATTCTCTTGATCCACCTTTTCCCCTTCTTGAATATTAGAGACAGATTTCTGAGTTGGCCCAGATTTCTCAAAGATTATATATAAAGATTCAGCTACACCATAATATAGTTCCTTAAGCACACTAGATACATTCTAGTTCTGTAGATTAAAACTAAAATAAACATGTTTACCAAACCACATTTTACCAATCTTTTTTTAATTACTTTATAATATAAAACACAAAAATGCAAAAGGAAATAGTAGGAAAGATAGGGGAAGGGAAAGGAAAGGGAAAAGCATAGGTGAAAGGGAAAAAGGAAAGAAAAGGTGTTGACTTCTGACTGCCTTTGGTGCAGTAGAATAATATAATAACATTAAACCTCAACTTTTTACTTTTAGATAATTGTATAAACTAGCCATTTCTATAACAACAAACTTATCTAATAGGTAAACCCCAAAATCAAGGTTTCATTTTTTTTC
>JANHFR010003957.1:0-21992 GCA_032468015.1 Mimophis mahfalensis
CTTTAATGTGGGAAATGGGTCCAAATGGCTCTTTGAGTGTTTAAGTTTGTAGACCTCTGCTTTGGAAGAACATCTATATTCTTCCATAATTATCATGTCTCTTTTTGTCTGTAACCTTTAAAACCAAATTAAAAACCCCATTAAAACCCAGAATGTAAAAGCTATTTAATAGGTAGCATTCCTATTATGTAAAGCAGGCCTGTCAAACTCCTTGCCCACGGGCCGGATGTGTCATGCGCTGGCCACGCCCACACCCAGTTTAGCGAAATAGAATACAGTCCTGATATGTCACGTGACGCCACCATGACGATGTGAGTTTGACAGCCCTGATGTAAAGAATAGATTTGCTCCTCCTGAGATACTGCCTGCATTTAGCCATTTTAATGTTTTCGGCACTGAATGTTAATTTAATGTTTTCGGCACCCTCTTACTCCTTTCAAAGTTCTTACATCAGCAGTTTAGAAAAGAATCTGAGCCCCATTTTTGGCCATGTAATTTGACTGGTTTCTGGGATAGGTTGGTTGAGCTTGTCCTGATTACCATAATTGGTCAGTTCTATATATAGATTAGCTTCCACTTTTTCAGAGTTGGGGAAATTAGAAGCTCTTCACACGGAATCAGGGAAAAGCAAAAAGCTGTTTTCCCGGCATTTCCCAATCAGTGGAGTAATTCTCTAACTACATTCTTTTTGAAGCTCCCCAAGGTCTATTTATCTGGCACAGGTGAAGCAAGTCCAAAATGGTAGAATTCTTGCAGTCTAGAGTGAAGAGTCTTTCCATGAACAAAATTGGTCAGGTCTTTTTATATGTACTCTTTCAAACTGTTTTCCGTACTTTGATGTAATATTTACATATTGCTTTTATCTTAGCTTTTTGAGACACTGTTTTATAGATAGCGATACATAGTAATTATGACTGATTATATGCCAGCTTTTTTTTATTGCTTGTAAATATCCTAAATTAACACATTTTTCTATTTAAAAACAGTGCCCCTAGAACAAAGCGCTGGTAAAGGCAATGTCTATGGAGATTGGAGTACTGCAGTAGTAACTTTGAAAGACGGGCCAATTTGTGGTGCTTCCCTCCAGTTCAGGGGTGTCAAACTCTTGGCCTGCGGGCCAGATGTGTCATGTGCTGGCCCTGCCCCGCCCGGTTTAGCAAAGGGGAAAAAAGTCCCGATACACCATGTAACGCTGCCAGGAGGACAGGAGTTTGACACCCCTGCTCCAGTTGATTAAACATTTGATGTCACCATTCTCTATACCTTATAAAGCTGAGAGTAAAAAAGTGACAATTTTTGTGTTATTCACCAGTAAGGAACATCTAATTGGATTGATTGGGAGCAGCCCAAGGTTGGTTGAAAGACGGGTAGCTATATAAATATTTTAAATAAATAAATTAAACCTATTAGCAAATTCTGCCATATTACTTTGGGAAAATGTTATTAATTACTTGTAATTGTTATTTGTAAACCTTAAATTTCTTGAGGTAACTTAATGCTGTCCCGCATATTTATTTATTTTTATTTTCAACATCCTTGTAGGCAAATATTGGGGAATGACAGGTCACGCCCTGACTGTATTAGGATTTGAATCTACTCCTTGTCTACCATTTCCAGCAAAATAGTCAGCAAAATAGAGCTATTGTATTTTGATTTTTGGTTATTATAGTTTAAAGAGACTTGCTTCTCTGACATTGGTGAACAGGCTTATTAATTTGTCTTTTCCAAATCTTTCAGTTTCTCTTAGGCATTTATCATGATAGGGATTTCTTTCCATTATTAGCAAGTATGCTAATAATTCTTGACTGTTACTGTTAATTAAATGGAACCATTTTTTTCAATCCTATTTTGCTAGTGTGTTACATGGTCTGAAACAAAAATGGAAGATTTTTTTTTTTAAAAAGCGGTCCTATTTATAGAATAGTATTGTTATGTTCTTTTAAAAATCCTACACTTATGACAAAATAAACAATGCTTCTAGGTCATTCATCCTGATGATGAGTCATGTGCATTTGTCTGCTCTCAACACGGGTAAGCTTTTTAAAAACATCTTCTACTGGCTATCTTTATTTTGTAATAAGAAAAAGAGAATGACCAGGATAGGAAAAGTACACATCTAAAATAGTGCAAAAGGAAATGTACACTTAAAAGGAGAATTGCATTCCTGTTGTGAAGCAACCATATTAACTGAAAGGTAGAAACGTCGTGTGTGTCTTAAATTCTTTCTGAAGATCTGCCATCACTATTGCATGATGGAATGTGTCTCGCCTAGTCTAGTCTAGCACCCCCATCTTGAGCCTCCAAGATTTCTGTTTTTTGTTTTCCCTGAAATGAGGAGGAGAGACGTTTTTGATGGTTAGTCTCTAATCTTCCTACCTGATTATTTTATAGGGGCTAAAAATAACTAACTTAAAATACAGTTCTTTGTAGGCATATGTTAACACACCCATTTGGAGTGGACCATCCACCCATGAAAAATGCACACTTCAGGATCATGGGATAACTATTTTTTATACATAGGAATTGAAACATCTGCCACTCAGAACTCTAGAATATGTTTTGACCTCTACAACACGATGCGTCAAAGAGTTTCCTTTTTTTATTGTTAAATAATTGAGTCAAATATTTGTTTGATCAACAGCAAATCAAAAGATTGTAAAATATTTAGTTCTAGTAGCTCTTTTGCAGTGGTGTTCCAAAGTATTGGGTATCTTTCTCGGTCATCTCAGATGTCACCTGGAGACCTGCTAAAGATGCCAGGGTTTTACTCTAAGCCTGTTTGAAATTAACACATATGCTCCATAATTCAACCCTGAGCTACATATATTCCCTTGGTATCACATGTGGGCATCAAACGCTTCAGAAAATGCTCAAATTGAATAAATTTGCATGTATGCAAACTTCTAAGGAAAAACTATGCTTTCTACATGAGTGTTTATGACAGCATGCCCATGTCAGCTACAAATCTTCAATAAACCGCAGAGCTGGATGGAAAATAGTTTCAGCAAAGATTAAAAATGTCAAGTTGAGAACAGAGTTGACCATAGCTTCAATTAGGAAATTCTGAATATCCTAGACTAAGCCAAATCCAAAAACACAAGGGAATTCCTGGAAGCTTGGCATTCAGATAAATTGGCCATCAGCAGGCACATAGATATAAACAATGTTTACACACATTTCAGAAGAGATGATAAAAAGCATACAATAAAGTCGTACACTCAGTCATCCTTTGAATATTTAAAAAGAAAAGGTTATGGTGGAATTTTTCCTGTGGAGGAGATGAAAGGAACTTCGCTAAAAGGGATCAACCCAGCACTTAGAACTAGTTAGATGGCTTTTGTGGTTATCCAGCTTTATTTATTTATTTATTTATTTATTTATTTATTTATTTATTTATTTATTTATTGTTAGATTTATATACCACCCTTCTCCCGAAGGACTCAGGGCAGTGTACAGGGCAATTAAAATTGATCCTGGTTGATGTTTTGGAAACATCAAGATGTTACTTCAAGAGTATGTCAAGAGTACGTGAAGAGTATGTACAAACAAAGTGAACTGGAGAAGTCTGTTCTGTTTCCAGCCTGCATGACTAATCATAATATTACAGAATTCCAGAACATAAGCATGCTGGTGATTTCTTTCCTTTATAATCAACTGTTTATGCAAAAGAAATTCTGTAATTACAGTTCTTAAGCCATTTAAATTAGGTCAAGTTTTCCAGTGGCTTGGTTGCCTTTGGCAAGTAACGGAAGCTCTCTTCATCCCCTTACTAATCGATGAGGCCAGACATCTGTATGGTAGTTAGCTTCTGAGGAAAAGGAATTATCTATAAAATCATGTTTAACAATGATTGAGATACTAAGCTGTCTTGCACTGGCAAAGTGACTGAAATGCCTTATAGTATTTTATGTGAGTTATACAAGAGAGTGATCTAGGGTATATTCCAAATATTTAGATGTCATTTTAAAATATTCAAAACTGGTTATTTCAGATTTTAAGGGCTAAATTGCAAAGGGAAAATACTTATCTCTGTCCATTTATAGAGGAAAAAAATATGTTCTTTATTCATAAACACACACCTAAAATATGTTATTTCCAAAATTGGCAACGAGCTGTATGTCATTAAGGATGATAACCCTCTTCATGCGATGTACACTGAGTAAAAGTGAACTTTTAAAGGCGCCTTCTCTTAATCTAAGGAATGTCTACATAGAGAATGTGAAAATTAGGAAGGCCACTTTAAAGAAAAGGTTATAATTATACCCAATGCCAAATTTTATGTAATTATTCATGATTCTTGCAATAATTGCATATGTAATTTCAGTGTTCCCATTTATTTGATTCTATCCATTTACGAATGTATAATTTGTATGATTACTAGGATTCCTTATAGAACCTAGGTGCCGTTCTCTAGACTCATGAATACGGATAAAAGTTTGAGATGAAAAATAAAAAGGGTCCTTAAATTTGTGTGTGTGTGTGGGAAATAAGCCACAAATAGGTAGCTGTTTTCTTCGTATTTATGTGTTGCTTGAAACAGTAAAATGTATACAGATAGACTCAGAATTCTCCAAGATACTCCAATAGCAATGGATACGTTGGACCCTTGCTTGTGTTCAAGACCTGTCAACATCTCAATTTACAGCATGTCATTTTCAATTTAAGAGGTGTAACCACCTGTTACTCTTTCCTGCTGGTCTATTTGTCAGTCCTGATGACATGAAAACAGGGCCCTAATCTCTACAATGCCAATGAATAATGAATTTACAACCTGACAGCCTACTTAAAATAGCGCCAGAAAGTTTGTTTCTTGAGATAAGTCCAGAGAAGCTGTACAAACCACTTGTGAAGTACTTTTTATAGCAGAGTTCCAATTATGTTGGCTGGTTCACAATTACCAAGTGTTAATTTTTCCTGATTAAATCACGAGTGATGAACTTGTCCTGCAGTTTTAGGAGCCAAGACTGTTTTCGTGCGCTAAGAATTTTAAAATGTTAATAATCCCTTTGGGGAAAAAGCAGGACTTTTTTTATATGATAGGTACATGTCATGAGTTTGGTAGTGCAGTTGAAATGAGGAGAAGCAAAGATCAGAATGTACTGCAAAAGCTAGAGATAAAGAGGAACACATGGATATAATTCCATAGTTAAACGCAGAATTATAATCTAGTTCCAATCTTAAGTATTACTTGTCCATAAAAGAATGTAAAGGTAATTTCTTGATTAGCTGCTTTTCCAGAATATAAAGTGCCAGTTATACATGCAAGCATGTGTGGCTTTCTTTCCATTCACTGAAAATTTAATAGCAAAGAACCTTGTACAATTGTGTTTCATAACTTTCAGATCAGACCTGTTCTCCTATCTTCTCCTCTGTATAAAAGTAATCACAGTTGGTTAATAGGATTTATATGAATATTTTCTTTTATAATATCGGACTTCTCCCTGGTAGGCACATAGACATCCAAAAATGTTTTACTGTAGAAAAAGTACATTTTTCTACAGTACAGAATTCCAGCGATTGCTTATTTGTCTTCTGTACAGACTGCTGTATAGTACAGAACAGCCAAAATTAAACAATAAATCAAGAAACTTAAACTGTTTGAGGAGGAGGTAGCACAAGATAAGGAAAAGGAAGACTGATAATTATTTTGATGACTCTTCTGTTACTGTGTAGTGAGGATCTTAAATTCTTCCACTTCTTTCTACCACCTGAGTTAAACAGCAGGTTGGATGGCCCTCTCTGGGCAGGAAGCCCAGTTTTCTTTGGAAATGGAAGGATCTGATACCGGGATGTTTTCATTTGGCTGTGAGAGAACTAACTCTCATAAGCAGGTTGTCTAATACCACTTCAGATCATGGCCTCCTACTTGATTCTAGCATCAAAACAGGAGTGGTGTTACAAGAAGTCCAAGGAAGAGGGGACACTAAATTTCATGTTTAGATTATAAATCTAAGCATTGTAAAACATACATTTCAATGTATTGTTCAGCTACCCAATAATTTTGTTAGTCTTTTTGATAGGAATTAACTGACTCTCTTCCATTTTATTTATTACTAGCAGATAACCCGGCTTCGCCTGGGTATTTATTTATTGGAATGCTGTAGTAGATAGGAAAAACCTGTAGTCAGTCCTAGCTCTGGATATAGTAGCTCTACGGGCCTCACGCTGCTGTCTTGCACAGTGTTGCAAGTCCGAGGAAGACCCCTTGTGGAGTACTGTGAAGTTGTCATTATTTTTAGGGCACAGAGACACCCCAGTGGGTGTTGGGGTATCTGACCCCCACAGTGTTTGTTCCCAGAGAGTAAGTCATCTGTGTGCCAAGTTTGGTTGAAATTGGTCAAGCAGTTCCAGAGTTATGCTGGAATACACACACACACACACAGACACAGACACACACACACACACACACACACACACACACACATTTTTATATATAGAGAGATTATGTTATGGCTCCCCTTATGTGTTATCTTCTGGTTTTCTTCTAGAAACTTTGCCGAAAGGAATTACCTGTTCCCTGTCCCCACCCCTTACCATTCATTACCTATATTGGGAATCAGTGGGTAAAGTTTATTCAGGCTTGCCATCCTAGTGTCCTTTATAACTTCCATCTTTCTTATCCAGAAGGGCCATTCTGGCTGGGGAATAAAAAGGAAAATTCAGGTAGTCCCCAACTTAATGACCACAACTGAGTCAAAAATTTCTGTTGTTAAGTGAGTTTTGCCCTATTTTAGGACCTATCTTAACAGTTGTTAAGTGAATCACTGCAGCTGAAACGTTAGTAATCCATTGTTAAGTGAATTCCCCATAGACTTTGCTTGTGAGAAGTGCTGTTTTAACTGTGCCATTGTAACTGTGAACGATCATTAAACGAATTGTTTTAAGCCATGGACTACCTGACACATAGGTAAATCTTTAGGTGCTGAAAGCTACTTTAGGAAGTTGTTCAGGGAAGTTTTTCAATCCGCTCTTTCACATTGTTCATTTATCCCCAGAACAAAGCAAACAATTGATCTTCACTTGTCAATCTGTCAGCATTGTTCACTATTTGACTTGCATTGTGTTAACCTTGTATGTCAAAGTTCACCCACGGGGAAATTTTTCACATCAGTGCTCTGAAAGGAATGTTATATGAGTGATTGTGACAAAGCTAATTTAAAATGGTCAAAAATGGTGAATTACTGCTTCCCAGGTTTGAAAGTTTTCTCAATTTATTGCTATTAATGGTTCCAAAATCTTGCAGCTGCAGCCCTTAAATATACAGAGCACAGATGGTTTTTGAATTAGGTTTCTGGCTCTAGAACAGCTGTTGCCTTTCTACTATTTCTAATGCTTTTCAAGCAGAGCTGGGGTACCATTGCTTTAGAGTAAATACAGGCAGTTGTTGACTTACAACAGTTCATTTAGTAACCGTTCAGATTACAACAGCACTGAAAAAAACTGATTTGTGGCCATTTTTCATAGTTACAACCTTTGTAGCATCCCCATGATCATGTGATCAAAATTAAGATGCTTGGCAACTGACTCGTACTTATGACTGTTTGTAGCATCCCAGGGTCATATGATTACTTTTTGCAACCTTCTGACAAGCAAAATCAATGGGGAAGCCAGATTCACTTAACAGCTGGGTTACTAACTTACCAACTGCAGTGATTCACTTAACAACTATGGCAAAAAGGTCATAAAATAGGGCAAAACCCACTCAACTAATGTCTCCCTTAACAACAGAGAGCTTGCATGCAAGACAACACTTTGACCACTTTGGGCACGCGTGCCATAGGTTCTCCATCACTACCCTAGCACATTCCAGATTGGTGGGGTTCACAATTCCCAGAATTACCAGCCTGTTGTTTAGACATCTGGAATGTGCCCTGAAAAGTCTGATCTATCTATGATCTTTTGGAATTAGCTCTGTTTTAATTCAATTTTGTTTCCTCACCTTAGATCAATACATATAGTCGTTTCACTATGATCAGTAATATGCTGAGAAGTAGTTTCTCAACTGGAGATCTTGTCATTTAAGGTCTGGACAACCGTATTCTTGGAAATAATGGGATAATTTTGTTCTGCAAATACTATCCCCATGCCAACAAGCTTTAGTTAAACAATGTATCTTGCATGTATAGTACCAGTAGAACAAACTCCCAAGTTGCGGCATAGTGTGTTAACTTTTCAGCAAACAAAATTGCTGATTTTTAGGTCAAATATGTCATGACTAAGCCTGGAGGTCACCCAGCTCTTTTGTGTTTTATTCCAGTTCTGTTTGGAAACCTCCCTAAAGACAACTGACTGCAATTTACCTTGAGTACATGATTTGAGACATGGCTACTTTGGTTCTAGCATTTTCTCGTTTTGTATCTTCTAGTTTTGTATCCACATCCAAGTGGTGGTATGTTCAATCCTGTAATCTCAACCAGTGTATTTATTTATTTTTTTAAAAAAATTCAATTTATATGCTGCCCTTCTCCGGAGACTCAGGGCGGCTTACAATTTATAAGCACAAATCAATGTGCTTAGCAATAGCATGTGCTTAGCATTTCAAAATGCTATGTTGAAATGATGGAAATTTGAAATCCAGCATGTCTATTGGGAATGACTACATTTACTATACTGTGAATGTACAGGTAGTTCTCCACAATTGAGCCCAACATTTTTGTTAAGTGTGTTTTGCCCCACTTTTCAACCTTTCTCCCCTCAGTTGTTAAGTGAATCACTGTAGTTGGTAAATTAGTAACTGGATTGTTGAGGGAATCTGGCTTCCCCATTGACTGCTTGTCAGAAGGTCGCAAAAGGGGATCACATGACCATGGGACACAGCAATGGTCATAAGTATGAACCAGTTGCCAAGCATCTGAATTTTGATCACATGATCATGGGATTGCTGCATAGGTCGTTACTGTGAAAAACAATCATAAGTCACTTTTTCAGTGCTGTTGTAACTTTGAATGGTCACTAAATGAACTGTTGTATGTCAAGGACTATCTGCACAGTGTACTAGAAGGGAATAGGATCATTGTTGGGTAGCCAAGCTTAAAAGAGATCAAATTTCAGAGGTTTCCTACTTGAAGAAAACCATTCATGCTCCCTGTTTTTTGCAGTAGTCAAAACCATTTATCACGTTAAATTGTTTTGTTATCTTCTTTATTCTATTCCTTAAAGTTGTATTAAGTGTAAGATTGTTTTGTAATGCTATTTTGTTTTTCACACTCTATAAGCTTCAATGTTTTTAATTGAATATATATATAGCTGTTTTTAATGGAATTCAGAATAGTTTAGTAATGGCTTTTCTGTGGTATTTTATTATCAGAGCCCTTCTTTGCTTTTCGTACCATCTAGTCCCAGCCTATACAGTGTCTTTGTTTTTAATTAATATGCCAGTTCTACAACTCCTCTTCACTCTTGCTGTGGTGTTTTGCCATCTGTACAAGAATGAAGTTGCAATATGGTACACATTTGTCTGGGAATAAGTTGTTGAAGTCACTGGATTTCTTTTGAATAAATATGCCTGGAGGGGTTTACTGCATTGATTACATGAAGAAACATCACAACACTTATTCCTAAGGGGATACTCAGCTGCTCTTGCTATGTTACTTAGTTCTGCATGATTCATTTCTCTCTCTTTTTCCTCTAACTCTATTCCCTTCCGGCCGTTGTGGGAAGAAGGTTGGTGATGCCTGGAATTCCATCAGAATGAAATAGCCAATTACTTTAGGAAGTTAGTTTTCACTCATTACTCACCTAGCACTCCGTGTGTATACATAAAAACAATGTTCAAAAACATTTTTTCAGTGGGCGATACCTGAATTGCAATGTAAAATATTAATTTAAGGATTAAGAAACCTGTAAGGTCAGGGAATTTGGTGAAGCTGGCAATCTTGAATTTTGGTTTGGCCATCAAAGGCTGTTTAAAATTATAGATAGCCAATTCAACAGGTAAGAGATGTATTCAATATTTGAGGAGGCTACTTGCTGAACTTGCTTCAAGTTGTAGAAATCAGTGGTTGATCAACCACCGTGGTGCATTGATTAAGCTGTTTGACCAGAACTAGGAGGAGCCTAGTTCAAGTCTACCTTCAGCCACTGGGTGACTAGTTGTCTTTCTTAGATCAAAACTCTCTCGTAGGGTTGTTATTGGGAAAAAATAAAGGAGTAGCTTATGTAATGAGCAGTATGGACCCTGGCATTGTCATGTCACAGACTGTGCAACTTTCCAGGATGCTGCTTTTTGAGCAAATCCTAGTTTTTGAAGCAAATTGCTTGTAATTCTGGACAGTGATTGTGGCTCCTTGTACCAAGTGGACAATCCATCTCATTAAACAGCAACTGAGCTTCTTGCCAAAGTGACACTTTTGGCCTTTATAGGATGCCCTTCCAATTTATGGTGTTCCTGGATAGATTGAGTTTTTGTTTTGGAGTTGTAATATGGAGTTTCATCTATTATGTCTATACAAATCTCCTCCCAATTCTTTAATCTTTTCCAAAGGAATTTGCTATATTTTACCCCATTGTTTTTCATTTCTGGTGCCAACTGTTTGGGCACCCTTCAACAACTGACTTCCTCCGTTCTATATTTTTGTGTAAAATTCTGAGAATATCAGATGGTGCTGATACCTCCGAAACACATTTTTTTTTAAAGTTACATGGCAGTCCTCCATGACAGTGTCCTTGATCCAGGCAACATTTTCTGGATTAGTGGACAATGCAAAAAATGGGGATCTTCTAATGACTACATTCCTTAAATTGGGCAACTCAGTTTCTGACTTAACAATTTGATATTTTCTGATCTCTGAAAACATCCTGCAGACATCAACATTTTCTGATGCTTTTACAATCTTCTTTTGATAACAAGACGAGATAATGAATCTCTGGTGTTTGGTACCTTTTCCCTTTTTAAAAAATCTAGAATTTTACTTCCTTTGCTCCTCAAAGTAAAGAAAACAATGTTAACTTATATTTTAGCACATTGTTTGAAAGCTTGAAAGATTAGCTTCAGAACATTATACAAGAGGCTGTCCAATGCATCTTTTTCAGCAAATGGAAAGAACTTCTGGTTTAGATCCTGTCCTTCATTTTTGGAGTCAAGAGGTCTTCTGAACCTGGTAGGGATGAAGCCTTTTGTGTGTGTGTATGTCCCTTCAAGTCAGTTTTTGACTTTTGGGGACTTCATGCAGTTTTCTTGGCAACATTTTTGGAAATGGTTTGC
This sequence comes from Mimophis mahfalensis, assembly GCA_032468015.1. Classification (NCBI taxonomy): domain Eukaryota; kingdom Metazoa; phylum Chordata; class Lepidosauria; order Squamata; genus Mimophis; species Mimophis mahfalensis. The sequence goes on from JANHFR010003957.1 coordinate 11,204, forward strand.
CGTTGACTGCTTCTTCCTAGGCCTAACAGAGAAGGACTGGCTCAAGGGCACCACACTGGTTTCGTGCATAAAGCAGGACTAGAATTCACAGTCTCCTGTTTATAGCCTGGTGCCTTAATCACTACTGGCTCTCCCTCTTATATTGTATTATTGTCCATTTTTCAGTTAAACTTGGCTGCAATGTGTGTCCACATAATACCTACAGTTAAGTGAATTAGGGTAGTGGTTCTCAACCTTTTCTTCACCACAGAGCCCCTATAAATACTTTTTGTGGCCAGGGATCATGACCCCAGCCCCCCAAGACTTAACTCAAGATTTAAATTGAAACATTTCTTCAAGTGTTTGCAGATCCTCTGTGATGACAACATGGACTCCCAGGGATCCACAGACCACAGGTTGGGAACCACTGTATTAGGTCATGCATCACACCGAATTATAAGCTAATCACATTACAATAGCTTCTTTACGCAACACACTAAAGAAAATAAAGTTCTTTGAGTTGCGCTTGATTCCTGATGAGATTTTAAATTCATTCATAGAATGAGTTGGAAATGGTAGCCATATCTTTCTTTTATTATTTTTTATTTCCCATTCTGAATTATAGTTCTGGTGTTCCTGAATGATCTTTAATCCAAGGACCAGTCCAATTTAGATTCCCAAACCTGATTCAACTGTCTATTAAATAACAGTAAAACTGGTTTGGCTATGAAGTATAAGGTCAGGATTTTAACAGTGCTTCTTATCCTGTACTACATTTGCGTGTACAACACATATTGGGTTGTTTAAATCATAGTTTGTTAATTGAGCCAGGAAAAAGTCAGAACGTTTGTGCATGAGCAAATTAATCATGGTTTCTCTATTGAAATCTCCATATTTTCTGTCAATATGAAAAAGATACTGTCTAGGACATTTCAACAAGCAATCACTAAGCCAGGATCCTAGGTTCAGTATTCACCATAATCCAGTGTTCATAAGCAGTGGCTTTATACATTGTGGTGTCTTTATGTTTTCTTCCTTGGGATGGATTTACACTCACATGGAGTTAAAGCCAAGCCATGGCTTAAAGTTATGTGCAAACCAGTGTTTCAATTGAAGCACATAATGGAAGTAAGTGGAGTCTCTGGCCTCCATTGGCTCTTTCTCCATAGTTGCTGGATTTGCTTTTTTTAGCCAAATGACTTCTGGGTGCTATAAACTGGTCTTGAGGCTTCAGATTGCAAAGTCAAGCACAGAGGGTGCAGGCTGCTCTGCTCTGCAGCAGTTTTTGCAATCAGACATAAATAGCCCTTTATGCCAGAAGCAGGCACAGAGAAAGGAATGTTTTGTCTGGAAGGCATGGTATGTGGCTGGAGCTAAGAAGCTGCTGCTAGAGGCTCCAGTTGGTATAAAGCCAAGTATACTTTCTAATGTCGCTCTTTTCCCTGCCATTCTAAAGGTTGGGCTTTCTTTTTTTTTTTACACAAAGACAAATGGATTGAGTGCGCAAGAGGCAAAGCCTAATCTGGTTTTTAAACAGTTTCTCATCTCAGATTCATAGCAGTTTTAAGGTTGTGAATTTCTATGTGTTACTGGAGTGGGTTCTCGGGATGTAGCAATGTTCAAACATTCTCACCTTCTTTGTTAGATTTCTTAATTCTCATTTTTTTCACTCTGTTCCTTTCCAAGACTGCATCTTTTTACTCCTTCTGTCTAAGGCAAGAGTGTCAAACTCAATATCATTGAGGCAGTGGTGGGATTCAATTTTTTTTTACTACCGGTTCTGTGGGTGTGGCTTAGTGGGCGTGGCTATGCTGTCAGCCAATCAGAGGTGGTATTTGCCATTGTCAGCCAATCAGAGGTGGTATTTGCCGGTTCTCTGAACCAGTCAAAATTATTGCTACCGGTTCTCCGGAGCCTGTTGGAATTGTCTGAATACCATCTCTGCGTTGAGGGCTGCATCAGGATTGTGTTTCACCTCGGGGCTGGGGATGTGGCCAGGGTGGGCGTGGCCACACGCGGCCCTTCCGAGCTCTGTTTTTGCTGGCAGAGGAATACAGGAGGCCGTCACAACTGAAAACGGAGGTCTGGAGGGCCCCAGATGGCCTTCCCGAGCTCCATTTTCACTGGCAGAGTCACCACGGGCTGGTCCTTCGCTGTTTCCAGTGTGGCCCTGTGGGCCAGATGTATGCATTCTGTAGGCCGGATGCAGCCCACAGGCCTTATCTTATTCTTCTAGGACAGTGATGGCGAACCTATGGCACGCGTGCCCAAAGTGGCACACAGAGCCATGTTGCCCGGCACTCGAGCTATCCCCAGTCCGACCCCCGCGCATGCGCACACCCTCCCAAGCCCCGAAAATGCCCAAAAACCTGTGAAATTTTGAGTGTTTTTTTTTGTGTTTTGGGGCTTGGGACCGTGCATGCACGCGCGGAGGGGCAATAGCACATGCTATGGTCCTCCCCCCGCACGTGCAGGCTCTCTCCCAAGCCCAAACAAGGAAGTGAGCAGTGCGCATGCGCATACCTAAACAGGAAGTGGCACGTGGGTGGCCACACCCACTTCCCCCTTCCCATTTTTGGCACTCATTGCCAAAAAGGTTCGCCATCACTGTTCTAGGAGGTTCGATCAATGTCATCACTATTTGCTCCTTCTAGGTATGGCGTGTACAAGTGTCTCAGTGGGTGATGGACTATATTTCAAAGAAAGTGGTTGGGGCCAGGACAGAAATTAAGTTCAGTTTAATTTATATTTAATAAAAAAATTAAATCTAGTTATCTAGTTAATACAGTGTTACTGTTTTCTCAGTTAGCCATTTTAAAGGATTTCTTTCATGTCATATCAAAAATAGAATTTTTCTACTTCAGAGTTTCAAGGGTTTTCATGCCTGTTCAGATTGTAGACTTTGACTGGATTGTATAAATTGGATGTTTTGATACTAGGAAAGTTTAATTCAGAAGTTCACAGCTGGCAGTCATGGTTTAAAATGACCTGGACTTTAGCTCGTGATTTTGTGTAAATAATGGCTTGAGGTGATCCAGACCTCCTGCTGTGATATTATTCTGATATGGGAATTTGTTTAGTCCTTTTACCTCTGATGACACTTGCAAGCTGGATATGGATGCATTTATCGGGCTTTTACCTTTGCTTTTATAAAGGCCATACATCTATCTAGCTCATGGTTCTTTTGAATCATGCATTTGCGTCAGCAATTGCACGTACTGTATATTTTTAGCTTTTTCTCTGGGCCGAGAGAGGCTGTTAATATACTCCATCATCAATATCCTCAGTGAACATGTCAGGGGAATATGGTGCAGCATCACTCTTGCAAGACATATCTTTTGACATTTATCTGTCCAGTGAATATAGATGGTAGAAAGAAATACGTGGAGAAACATTCTAATTTTCTTCTCAGGATGCAAAGTTGCTTTACATCTGCTGTAGAAGAAGCTTTGAAAAATAACTCCAGGATGCCAGCATTTCTAGATTCCAAAATTGAACTTCAGTAGAATATTAATGAAAATTAGACAGAACTTCATTGTGTGCTGGGCATCAGGACTCCAAGAGAATTTTATCTCCACATCATCACTATGTGAGCGATATTTTTTTCATTCTTTTCCTATCTCAGGAGGTTTCCCATTTGTGTTGGTTTTTAAAAAGGTTTCACAGATGTTGAACACTAAAGAGCATTTTCACGGTTAATTTTAGCTAAATTCTGATTACCACAGCGTTTCTGTTAGAACACTGGGATGCCTGTTTTTCATTTGGCTTCTTATTTGGAAAAGGAGATTTTAAAATACCTTCCCAAAGCAATATTTAAATTAAAAATAAATAATGCGTATTATTTTAACAAATAACATTTTAAGGATTTATTCCCCTGCCTGGGCTGTTGGTGGTAGTAGCCCCAGGAAGTAAGGCTCAAGAGAAAATCCAGCTGAGATGGCTTTGGAGGGGCGGGGTGTTCTCCTGTATCCTTTTGCAGGGACCCTTCTCCCAGGGCATTACTGATAATTCCTGGGGTTGGAGTGGGGAGAGAGGAGGATTTAGACAGCTTCATTTAATTCAAACAGTTTAATTTAAAATTTGCAAGATAGTGCAATTTAAGATTAGAGTGCTGCTGATAGGGAAGTAATTAGTCCTCCTAGCATTGGGATATGCCTATAAATTTGAAATACATGTGAACCTTATGATCATGTTTTATATTCTAGTTCCCTCTTTCTCTCTTCTCAGCACAATCCATTTGCGATTTCCCATGTTAAATAATCACACATTTCCATTATGCTTTAACTTGGAAAATCCAAGCCTTCTAAAAAGACTAAGATTTGAAATTGCGAATTGAAGCCAGTTCCCCAGTCCAAAATGGAAATCTAAGCTTTCAGGGAAAACATGACTCCATTTTTAAGCCTCAAATTACTGACAGTTTTAGCCTGGCCACCAATCAAATGTAGTTAATAGTGTTGCTAATTTAGCAGATCAACACAAATGTAAAGCTAAAAATATTTCAACTGCTGTGTACTTTAATTGTCCCAGAATATATGTTTGTCCCAGCAAATATGTTCATAATTCATTATGTAGACTATTTCAAAATATAGTGCTTGTTTTAAATTACCGTAATATTATTGCGATTGAAGCAGTGCACGCTGAGCTAGTATTGCTTGCTTACCACTGGGCTATTAGAGAAAGCTGCTGCTACCTATTGTTTGATAACTCTTAGTATCCGACCAAAACTTCCAGTTACTCTCCTGTTGTAAGTTTATTCCAATTGCTGATTTTATGTAATGAAACTTAGATGCTCTATTGTTATTTCTGCTATGAGTATCCTAATTTGGCTCCATTGTGAACTTTTGTTCCCAAATTGTCTATGGCACCTGATTGGCATAGTTCTGTTTTAAGGAATATAAATACTCCAGACCTTAGTACTCAGTTTGCATTTTAAGAAAGTTGCCTTTATATACATGAATAATAAAATAAAGAGGAAAAACAAGATAAATTTGGGGCAACTATGAAAACAAAGTTTTCACTGTATTATTAATCAACAATAGTAGAAATCTGACCAGAATCATTTTTCTGCACTTAGGAATAAGAAAGTTCCTCATAGACAGATAAATAGTTGAAATATCTTCACCTTTATCAAATGATTACTATTAACATCAGCAATATCTAACCAATAGCTGTTCAGATGAAAGAGTTGTGGCATAATAATAGGGAACTAAGCCATAGATTTAATCATAATCTGTTGAATAAGCCATAGTGGCCTCTTTTACACAGAGTATTAAGTTATGGCATGTTTTGCAGGATCGAGTCCTAAGTATTTAATTTATGGTGTTGGGTAAAGGTTCTATATGTGGGGCCCTTGGCCTCTCTGGTTGTTTTCTTGCAGATATTTCATCAATCAAACCAGGTAACATCATCAGTGCTAGTAGGGAGTGGAGTTTGCTGTCATTTTATGTACTAGTGGCTGCCCTGTCGGTGTTGATAGGAGTAGTGGTTACTTGAATGGGCTATTGTTTACAGTTAGCTTTTTTGACAGTTCTTTGATTGGTTCTTGACTTTTGGTCTAATGTTAATTTTGGTATTAATCTCTGCTCATCTATATGCAGCAATTATCCTGCCATTGATGATATGTTTGCATGCTGTTCTCTTCCATGCTACAATGAGACAAAGATATCAGTGCTTATTACTGTCCTCTTGTGAATTTGAGAGGCTTGGTGTTGTGTGTGTGTGTGTGAGAGAGAGAGAGAGATGGATGGATGGATGGATGGATGGATGGATGGATGGATGGATGGATGGATTATGAACAGATCCTGAGACATGTTTTGGTTGTCATGCACAAGGGTGTATTTGATTATTAATTTTGCATTCTATGCTAAACCCCACACACTTGTTTTTCAACTCCTTATTGCAAATTTCATAAGTCACTTAAAATAGTGTGCTCACAAAATGCTGCTTTCTGATTGCAGTTTTTTTATTTGTTAAGCCACCTCCCAGGCAGTGACAAACAAGTTCTGTATTGTTATCAAGAAAACTATAAGGATATACAGTATTAATTATATCACTAAGAGATGAACTGGACTTTACTTTTAGAGTAGTTCAGAGAGTAAGCTGCATAAATTATAGTCCAGTGCCCTGAGAAGCTAATAAATCCTCTTTCCATTTAAAAAAAGCAGCATGGGGCACAGCTAGATTTAGCAGTTTAGAAATCATTAGACAGTAACTACCTTGAAACAAATATGCACAATTACCAATGAGATTATTATCAACATAACAAATGTAGCTTGTTGCTACTGTAGACTGTCTTAATGGTTCCTTATGAGTATAGGCATACAACAGTGTGGAGGAAACTGTCATTTGTGCTTTGTTTTCACATAAAGTAAGCTACTCTAGGCGATTGTGATAAGTGTGTTTTCTTTGTGGAACATTCAGTCCAAAAAATACTGGAAAAACAGGATTTCCCCCCCTACAGCTGAAGGTGGAAACATCCATCCTCACATGCTTAGAGAATATAAGTCTTGAAATATACAGTGCCTCTGAAAATATATGTGCTTTGACAACAAATCATACAGGGCTGTGCATCCCTTGGTTGGGTGACATATGCTTATTCATTTTTTCTTACAGTATTTTCCTCAGAGCTTTTTTTGGCAGTGTTGAAAATTGCTTCATGTTGTTGCAATTAAAACAATCCTTTTAGCATTTGTCACAGGGTTTTCCTGAGTTTATTTTGCAATATTTGTATTTCAACACTACAACGAATTTAATAATTATTTAAACCGTATCTGGAGTTGATCTAGCTTCTAGAGCATTTCTCTTCTACAGCCATTTCTGCTGTTTGCTGTAAACTCCAATGAAAATGGCTGCTTCTTGCTATTAGGGAACTTTTCGTTATATTTTGACAAAACCTGCTTCCTTGCATTTTTTTCTAGTTCTCCTCACCAAAATAAAGAAAATAACCATTTTATTATTGTCTTGGGAAAAGTCACAGCCATGCATTCTCAATAATAAACATCCCTTTAGCACATAGCTGCTTTCATAGGCAGGCAAATACACAGATGTAAGCGAAGTGGTCAGAAATTAAATACAGAGAGTGTATATTAGTGCATGTGAACCAGTCTAACATAAAGCTGAAAAAAATATTATAGAGTTTGGCATGTAGGCCTAAGATAGTGGAATTGCATATGTTTGAAAACTACCCAAGTTCCAGTTTCTACAAAATAGACTGAACTGGTAGTACAAGCAAATCAGCTACTATAAAGTCTGGATGGAGAGGATGTTCTCTTCTCCCCTAAACTGCTAGAACTTGACTCTTCCTATAAATTGTCTTATAAATTGATAAAGTGAAGCCCTTCACTGAACATCTTGTGAACACATATTTTCAGTTATCATAAGATGTGATGACCGAATGCATTAAATGTTTTTAAGAATAAGTCCAAAGTATGCAGATTGAGAATGGAATTGAGAAAAACATAATTATATAGTAGCATTGCCTGCTCCTGCTAAAGGGGCCTTTAATGTCGATGTTCAGAAATCCTTCTAAATGTCTATGAAATTATCGGGATAGGCATATTTGGTACAGTCATAGTGTTCAAAAAAGGAAAAATCCTGCTTGAATCATGATGATATGAATACATAATAGGAATGTGTATAGGGACTTTTTGTACCTTATTGAATAGGCTACCATGAGTCCATATTCTCCTATGTGGCTTTAAGTTAATGTGCTATAAATATTGTGCTATAATGTACTATAAATATAAGTTAAAGGTTCCCCTCACATACATGCTATTCACACATACCCTTGCACGTGCGTGCTAGTTAAATATAAGTTAATGTGCTATAAATATTGTGTGATCAGACTAAATCAGAAATTATGGTTTCAAATTGGTAAATGAATATTGTTGTCGTTCCCTTTAGGTTTCAGTGGAGTAAGGGTTGATTCCATCCTTATTGTTGTTGTATGCTCCAAAGACCCCCATGATTGAAAGTGGACTGCGTTCACATTATGACTTTCAGGTTGATTATGAAGAGTAGGGAAAGTGTCTTCCTACCCATGAACTCCCTTTGTAGATCTGATGCTGCACAACAGTTGTTATATTCCTAAACATGTGGCGTGAACCAGAGCATGATGAAATTGAAGCTATTTCATGACAGTTAATGAGAAGATGGAACTCCCAGATGGAAGATCTGGTGTTGAGGGCTCTTTGAATTAGAGAGTGATTAATGCTGGCTCTGTTATTTTTTTTCCATTGTTTTGTCACTGTTCATTGGGTGGAACCAATGCAAAGTATGATCTCAGTTTTTTATTAAATTCTTTTCGTTCTTTCCCTTCCTTACAGCCCTTCACAGAACTCCTTGATGACTTTTCCCAGGATGTTTTGGGACAGCTCTTGAATGATCCCTTCCTGTCTGAGAAAAATGAGATGATGGAAGTGGAGTTATCCCCAGTTTCTCCAGCTCCCCTCATCCAGGCAGAGCATAGCTATTCTCTTTGTGGGGACTCTCGGCCCCAGTCTCCACTGACCCATATTTCAGCTGATGACAATTTCAATGAAGGTAAAAGAATGTAATGAATTTTGCTTGCCAACTTCTAGAAATAAGACTCTTACTATTGGTTGCCTCGAGGTGTAACCTGTCTAGAATCTTGAAGTAAGCAATGGGGTGTGAATATCTTAGAATTTCAGACGTTGCCAAAGGGCCCTGTTGTCAGGAAAAAAAAATTAATTAAACAAAATGGTTACTGTTCTGTTGGCTAACAATATTATGGGCAACTGGCCTCTGTGGAGACCTAAAGTGGGACAATAGGTTTGAGTATTTTGCCAAAAAGTTATTTTAATAAGGAAAAAAAGAAAACACAAGCTACTTGCAGTTAGTTCTCCTGCTCCAGTTCCGCTTGGTTTAATTTCTTTAAAATTTAAAATAAGTCCAAGGGTAGGGATTCATGTTCCTTGCCCTGCTTTTAACGGGATATCCCAGCCGCCGGAGTTCCTTCCGAGCCGAAAAAATGGGGAGCCGACCTTCAAGCCCCCAGTGCTCAGCACCCAGGGGCTCTGGGGGGCTTTACCCTAGCCCAGAATACTCACCCCCCCCTTCGCCCGAAGGGGGGGGGGTTAAAATCCACGAAGACGGCCGCTGGACGCCGCTTCGTGGATTGACAGTCAGCTGGGGATCAGCAACCGGAGATCGGCTGCCGAACGGGACGGAAGCCCGACCGGAAGTCAGGTTTGAGTATTTTGAAAAAGTGAAGCTATATTCAATTTGTATAATTGTAAATAAATTCAAACATTGCAAACTGCCATTAGCCTCTGGTGATCATATCTGCAGAAACTGGGAGCCCTGTTTATTTATTTTAGAAACCTGCTTGATTCCAAAATAATTCTGGGTAGCAAAGAGAGATAGAAGATTTATTTCATCTGAGTGTTGTTCTAGTTGTGGCAATATATGCTGCTAAAAATCACTTTGATAAGTATTTATTTAATTGGACCTTGCTTAACACCCTGCGAACAATTTAAATCACACTTTTCTAAAAGCTGTTATTATCCTTTTACCATTTTCAAGTGATAATTCATGACATGTATTCTTGAATGAGTAAAAATATGTGAGAGTGATTTTTTAAAAAATATAAGAATTCATAATCTTAGCAAATGTAGAAGGTCTTAAGTGAAGACCGAAATGTAGGAAGGGAATTAAATCATATCTTTTTATGGAAGAAAAGTATTCATGTTCCAATCAACCCTTCTGGTCCTGTGTTAATCTATACCTCTTTATTGGTCTCAGAAAGTTGTTTTCATAGAGCAGGGGCAGTACATATTCACAAAAACGTGAGTGGTAATGGGAGCCTCCCGATACTCCCATGTAACACCTCTACTCCGCGAACTGCATTGGCTTCCAGTTGCCCTCCATGTGAAATTCAAGGTGCTGAAGCTCTGAATGGCTTGGGGCCGGAATATTTGAGGGGACACATACTTCCACAGTCATCTTCCCACCGTTTGGTTCTGTTCCATAGGGAGGGTCTTCTCCGGGTGCCGCCAATGGGGGAATGCCGGTGGGTGACACCAAGAGAGAGGGCATTTTCCATGGGGGCGCCTGCCCTGTGGAATTCATTACCAACTAAGCTTTGGATGGCGCCCGACCTCCAGACTTTCCTCAGGGAGTTGAAAACCCTGCTATTCACATCTGCTGGCCTGGACCGAGGGATTTTTAATTATTTTAAATTTTAATTTGTTTGTGAGGGCTTGTTTTTAATATATAGTTTTAATTTTGTATTTTCTGAGTCCTTCAGGAGAAGGGCGGCATAAAAATTCAAATAAACAAACAAACAAATAAATAAAATGGCTGCCATCTTGAGGATGGCCGATCATAACCTGCCCACTGATGAAGACAAGCTGGAGTGGTTGCTCTCTGCCACTCCTATTACCTCAGGTGACCTGATATTTTTCTGGGCAATTGGACATACTTCAAATGAAGTATAGAGCTATCATTTTGATTTTGCAAAGAATGTTATGGAACTTGTGCAGAACTCCAAAGCATTCTTGTTATGCAAGACTGCTTTGCTTCCAGCATGACAGCTTTCATTCCCTCCCCCCCTTTTTTTTTCCAGAACTGAAAACCCGAAAAGAAATTGCAATCAGGTGGACCTGGGAGTTCACCAGGATGCTGCGTCTGGGTGTTTCTCTCATTATTGATCAGTTAAAATTAATATGTTTCCCCCCCCTATTAAAAACAGACAATTATATCCAAGATCTTAGGGCAGTGTTTCTCAACCTTGGCTGTTTGAAGACGCGTGGACTTCAACTCCCAGAATTCCCCAGCCAGCAACGCTGGC